>PVLD010003167.1:0-148072 GCA_004027595.1 Dinomys branickii
TTTCTAAAATAAAAATAAAAAAAAAAAAAAGGCACAGTGGGTCTGTGACAGAGCCCTGGCATGGGGCTTTACCCACCCTAAGCCGAGATGAACTGCCCTGCGTAAAGGCATTTCACGTACCAGTAGTGGTTCCAAAGTAGAGGGTACAATATGAGAGCATGAGGTTCCCACCCTACCACTCTGTACTGCACAGCAGCTGCTGAGCCCCATTCTGTGACCGCTGGGAGACAGAGGCTCCTGTGCACTGTGACTGGCAGGCTTTCACCCTGCCAACCTCCATACACAGTCAGTCAAGGAGGGCTGGAGCAGACCGGAAGTGTGAAGAGCGAGGAGCCTGGGTCTGAGAGCCAAGTTCTGAGCATGGTTTCATAGCTATTTCTGACCAGGAGATATGACCAGCACGCTTACTGTCTTTTATTGATCAGTCTCACATTCTTACATCTGGTGGCCTGAGCAACTTCATTAATGATAACAGCATGCAATGTAGCAACCATTGTAAATTCCTACCATTTTGTTTTGAGGTCATGTATCATTTTTGTTGTTTTTGTGTTGTTTTGATTTTGTCTTCATTGTTGTTTTGTTAGATATTTTTTAATTTTTAAAATAAAAAAGACTGAACTTAAACTCACAATGATATATTTTTTCTTTCTTTCCATTTTTTAAATAGGGAGGCAAGGCAATGTAAGTAAGCCCAGAGCACAGTGTTTATAGTCCATGTCCAAAACCTTAAAGTCATGAAAACGAGTTTCTCCCTCCTCCTTTCCTGATCACTCTGAGAGAGATGCTCTGTCCTTGGCATGGTTTCTTCAGCTCCCCCAGTACACACTGTTGTACAGTGATGTGATTCTCTACTGCAGCCACTTCTATGGAAAAAATCCATAAGCAAGCACAGAACTGTGCTAAATACTGACTGACTCCAGGGACAGAATGATACAGAAGGCCTACACAGGTGGCTGTGCCGAGGCAGGCCATTACCATCCTCAGAGCTCCTGACAAAGGGCATGACCAGCGGCAAAGGAAGATGCTGGCTCAAGACCATGTTCCAGTGAAGGTAACTTCAAGTGCAAGTCTGTTTACCCGGGAATCTCACCTCTGCAATGGATAAGCTTGTTAGTACAATGCAATTTGTCTCCTGAAAGACTGTGATTTTGACACAAATGAAAAGTAACAGAATCATCCTGTACAGTATGCTTTTAAGAAAGACAAAATTGTGTTTCTTAAACCAGTCAGTGCTATACGTTTAAATCCTGCTATGACTTTAAATACTCCACTGTGACACTAAGACCTCCCCAACTCTATCCATCTACCTATCTACCTATTACCATCTATTCTTTTTTCTTTTCTTATAGTATGGGGATTGAATCCATGGCCTTCACACTGAGCTACATTATCAGGCTTTTTATTAAACACAGGGTTTCACCAAGGTGCTAAGTTGCACTAGCTGGAGATTCTCAGTCTCTCAGAGTGCTGGGATTACAGGTGTGCATCACCAAAATGCCCACAGCTCCACCAAAGATTGTAAAGTGGTACCTCTGCCCTGGAAGACAGTTGGCAGTTCACCGAAAGATTAAACTAGAATTCCAATACCATCTGGCAACTTTTTTTTTTTCTTTTTCCGGGACCGGGGATCGAACTCAGGGCCTTAGTGCTTAGCGGCAAGCACTTACCCCACTGAGCTGTACCTCCAGCCCCTTCCATCTGGCAACTTAATTCATAAATGTCTATCCAAAAGGAAGGAAAACATGAACTTACACACTGATGTTCATAGTAGCATTAATCATAACACCCCCAAATAGAAACAACACAAATATGCATCAACCAAAGAACAGGTAAATAAAATACATGCCCATACAATATATTACTTGGCAACCAAAAGGAAGAAATTACTAATACATGCTACAGTATAGATAAACCTTGAAAATATTATTCCAGGTAAAGTAAGCTAGTCCCGAAAGAGCACATAGAATATGATTCCATTGATAGTAAATGCCTAGACCATACGAATCTATAGAGACAAAAAGTACATTGACCATTTCCTAGGGCTGGGGGGAAAGGGTGGCAAGGAGTGGAGGAGAGAGATAGTGACTTCTGATGGGTAAGCTTTCACTGGTGGAAAGTAGAGGGACTTAAATGTTTCAAATATATTGTGGTGATGGATGCACAACTCTGAATGCATTCTGTGAGGAACCTGAGTTGTCCATTCTTAAACAGGTGACTTAAATGGTACATAAGTTATAGCTTTGTAAGGATGGTACTTTTTAAAAGATGAGAGTAAAAAGGAATTCCTAATCCAGTCCAAGTACATAATTTTTCAGTGCTACATTTGAACATGCAGATTCATTTTCTAATCATTAGCTCTTTAGTTCAGAAAAGGTTAAATTTCAAGTCTGCTGACAGCAATGCTTTCTGTTGACAACAATGGTTGATTGTAAAATACAAAACTAAGGCCAGGCGTGGTGGTGCACGCCTGTAATCTCAGCACTTAGGAGGCTGAGGCAGGAGGATCGATGTGAGTTCGAGGCCAGGCTGGGTTACAAAATGAGCTCAAGACCAGCCTGAACTGCATAGAGAGACCCTCTCTCAAAATTACAATAAAATAAAATAAAATACAAAGCCAAGTAAAACCCAGGCATGGTGGTGCAAACTTCTAATCTCAGCACTCTCAGGTAGAGGGTGACTGAGGCAGGATTGAAAGTTTGAACCCAGTCTATACAACTTAGCAATTTAGTGAGACCCTGTTTAGGGGAAAAAAGCCAGGCAATGCAGTGCTTCCTATTTCCCTTCCTCGCTTTCTTCTCTGAATCATGCAACTGTGAGGAAAAGGCCAGGAGCCCTCAGCACTGCTGCCCTGACATCACCGAACAACGGGACCAATCAGGGGAGGCGCCGCTGAGCTTCCTGTCATCTGAGAAAATAAAGGCCACTATTTCACACTATCACCAACCAATTTCTGGCACTGTAGAATGTATCCAGTTATACGATATGTAAGGGAAAGAGCATGGCTTTGGGGACCAGACATATTCAAATCCTGACTAGAGAGTAAGGTACCTGACCTCCCTAAGCTCAGTATCCTGTCTGCAAACTAGGAGCTTTTGGAAATCTAAGGTAATTATTTTATTGCTTGATATATAGTATTTTCTCTCTTTAAGAATCCTGAATTTATTATTTGAATACTTCCATTGTTTTCCATTTTCTCCTATATGTATTATCATGTGAAGAAACTATCACTGTTTCTTTAAAATGTGGTCATGATTAAGATATATTTTAGTTTATAAAATTTTTCTGTCTTTCAGAAAGTTCAAAAAACTGATTTTTCTATGATGATATAATGAGTATTTGTACTAGATGTACCTTTCATCCATAATGAATTTCACTACAGCAGCAATATTTATTGAAACTGATCAAGCAGCCACTAAATACTTCTTGAACACCTTGTCTGGGTTAGACCCCAAGCCAAATATTCCAAAGGCTAAAAAGATGAAATTTTTCTCTAGCAATGTTTGATTTCTAGTGCAGCCTATATAAAAGTCAACAAAAAGACAATGTCTGTAACCAGAATGTAGAATTAAAATAATTAAAGCAAAAATTGCATTATAAATTTCCGATAAAATTAAGTAATTCACTGCAGAACAACATTCTTCATTCAGTTAATTTGTAACGCACATCTTAACTCCAAATTCAGTGACCATGATTCAGAGCGAGTGTTCCTGTTCCTTCACAGATGGAAACTTCGCATCTCTCATTTTGCAAGCATGGTTAAAACGTAGCTTCCCATACCATATTGACTGTTTCGTTCAACCTCACCCTGGTGCTTTAACAGCCAGGATATCCTTAGCCAAGCCATTAACCTCTCCGTGCGCTCCAGATCCCCTATGTGTAAATGAGGGCAGTTATGACAGACATACTGATGGTCATTATAAGAATAAAGGTGTTTTGAAAAGTGCCTGACTCCCATTAAGCACTTTATGCAATCAAATGCTTTTATGCAGCAATTTTACTGGATAAAATTTCAGCTTATGCTTATTTCCACATAGTATCACATACTCTGGAATTTCTTTCTCTCCGCGCTTCTATAAAAGCCTGAGTGGTGAAGGTGGCTGTGATATTTGAGAAAAGCTGAAACCAGCAGGGTTTGATCCGGACAGGAGAACCAAGCCCTGCTAGAGGACTCTGAGCAGAGACCCATTTGGCCCTTCCCTTGTCTAAGCCCCAAGCAAGGCCTTTCCAAACCCACGTGTCCCCAAACCACAGCCCCTTCCAGACCTCTTCAGCTCTCCTCCGCAGGTTGCATCCGTCACACCTGCGGCCAGGTAACTCCGCCTTAAACAGGTCTCAGGCAGGAGCCCCCTCCCCTTTCCTCTTCCCAGGAGCCAGGAAAAGAGTCTGAACACATTCCCTACACCAGGCCCAACCCTCTCCTCTCAAACCAGGATGGTCTGACTTGTTGACATGGATATAACCACTTAAACACAGCTTTTGATCATTCCACCATGGGATGAGAAAAAAACAGTAAAATTCAATGTTAGTAATTGTCCTCATTTTGAGTCTAAGTGAAAAAAGCAGAACAATTTAATTTGTGAAGTCCCATCAATTGGCAAGAGAACTATTGAATACACAAAGCAAATCAGATATTCTTTTTTACGTAATTAGACCACATAGCTCTGCCTAGTGTCTCTTGAACAATAGAAATTCCTTTTCAAAATGGAGACTCTGAAGACCATTATTTAATTGTTTTTAAAAAGTAAATCGTTGCATATGCTGGGTATTACTGCCCTCCAGTGTTCGCTGATATTATTGATACATGCATTTATTTGGAGAGAACAGCATTCTAGTGATGATTTCCTGACTTCTTAATTTTGACAAAGGTGGCTTGTTTTGTTCAGCAGTCAGTGCTGTCTTTCTGGTTTGAAAATTTATTATTCACAATAGTGAATCTAAAAATGATGGCAATAATAACAATGACAATTTATTACAATATTAGTTCTAAATGACTATCAAACGTCTATAATGATTTTATACATACATTTTTTGGAGGGTGAATTTATCTACTATACCACCGTGTCACTGAAAAGCAGCATACCATAGACTTTGGTCCATGGTTCAGTCACATCATAGTGTCTAAAGTTCTCTGAAAGTAAATAAAACAATGTTCCGTACTCAGTGTAGTCTTTTAATAAATATACAGTGCGCTACTTACAAGCTTTTCTCATTTTATTAAAGTACCACAGCTAACTGAGAGAGCCAGACAACTCGAATTCAGATCTATTCTGCCTCTTAGTGGCTGTCTGTTATGGGCTTGCTACCTAACCTCTCTACCTCATTTGTAAAATGGGAGCACTGATGTTTCTCACTTGATTAAAATGAAGGTCAATTCGGATTGTGAATAAAAAGCATTTATCACAGCTTGATAACAGGGAATATTATTGCCTTGGAGGAAGAAGGTGAGGATGAGGGATGAGAGTAACAAAACATACTGTGAACTGTGAGTACAACTCAAAAACAAAAGATAATAAAATATATTGACTTTTAAAAAAGTATATGAGCTTCCATGACACGCTTAGAAGACCTTACCTTCAGCAATAATTCCAATAAGGATTTTCTGTGAAATTCAAGGCAAATTACCTAATGACTTTATGATTTCTTTTCCTCATTCGTTCTCATAGCAGATCTATGACCACATATGTGAATCAAAGACGAGAAGGAATTTCTGAATATTCTCTTCTACATAAGGCCCCATCAGTCTACCAGTAATTTGCACTAGGATGGGTGGAATTATAGGAAATCCCAATAATCAGTGATTCAAAACCTCCACCAGCCTAAAGGACAGGGGCTAAGAATAGATTAAATTTAACTGAGAACAAATATAATATTTATACTTCTAATGATTGCATAGTCACACGCATACATGCACACAGACGAAGATTCATTTGTAGTTGTTTTACAGCCTCATTGGCTGTTGAAAAGTAAAAGAGGATATTGGTCTGCTGAGTATCCTAGTGTTTCAGGCATAGTTGAAGGCACGTTTGCAGAGATGTAGGACCATTCCTAATCTTCCCTGGATCTTTGGTACAGAAACTGGTATAAAAAATGCCTTAGGGTTCAGAGGAGTATAAGGAAACACCTGATTATCATTTAATCATATAGCTATTTTTACTGGAAATAGGTGATGTTACTGAAAGCAATCCAGCTTTTGCCCCCACCATATTCCTTACAAAAGATGATAACTGCTGACCAATTGATGGACTGGCTGTTAATTATTTTTTGTCAACCCCTGAAGTAGAAAATCTGGTAAAGAGGTAGGAGTCACTGAGTCAGAGAAGGACAACTAAACCTTCATCACAGGAGGTGAAATGTGCAGATCCCACGGGGAAATTACAAGCACTTTCTCTCTTCCAAATAGTACTAAGTTTGGAGCTCCAGCTGGGATTCACAGTCAAAGCAGCCCCTTGAGTTACCCAGTCCTCACCACCATCTTTTGCTGTCAATGTTACTGTTGCCTTGGTTTGCAGATGCACTGTTCTGAATATTAAATATTCAAACCAGAAAAACAATTAGCATTGACCATTGAAGAAAACAAGCCATCTTCATCAAAACTGAGGTTATAAACAATAACGCAGCATTCTTAGAGGACAGTGCAGAGATCACACCACCAGTCCCTTTTAGTATGTTTGCCTGAAAGTATTTCTTCCATTTAAAAATGTCTCCGGAATTTTATGACTGACTTCAATGTCCTTAAAAAAGTGAGAAAAATCCCCTGGCCCTTTGGGAAACAATGAAGAAAAGAAAATATGAAGTGATCTACTCTTTTTAAGCCTATAGGAAGTGAGAAAAAGATCATTTGTAATTCCATCTCCAAAAAGAATTTCTGGCAAATCTTCACTCACCAGTCCTAATAAACACAATGAACGTGGATATCACATGTCATAAACATGAACTAAGATTAACAACATCGACAAGAATGCCAAGGGGGAGAGGAGGACCAGAGGAGGGGGGAGGGGGAGGGACAGGGGTAGAAAAGAAACTACCTGTATTACGTACATGTACCAACTTCCCCAAATGACTGTAAAATGTCCGTACTGCAAACTTTTACTAATAAAATGAAATTCTTAAAGAACTTTTGAGAAGCCTAGAATTTCAAAGTGGAAATATCTTTTGTTCAAGCCTGCCATCTTGAGGTCAATTAGAGAAATACTTAGTCTTGGAGCATCTATGCCATATAAAAAAAGAGCATAATGGGGGGGGTATGAAAACATAAAGAACAAATAATGCAGAAAAAGTTTTTAAAATTCTCAAATTGTGACTCTAAAGCTTGCCACTGTCAGCGTGCTAATGATTATCACTGTTTTGATTGAAACTACTATTGCCAGTTTCCCTGCGCTAAAGGGCACTGGGACTGTACTCAGCTCGGGAGGTTTGGTCACTGCAGGTGCAGTGGGCGAGCACTCGCCACGTGGGGAGCTGCAGTGTCGCGGTGAGAGGTGTCAAAAGGGATTCATTGTGGCATTTAGGGTTTAAGGAACCAGGGCTTCGCTCTGGTTTGGGAGTATGGAGCTTGCTACAATTAATGAATCAATACCAGTACAGTGTCATTAATTACAGTCCTGAGTTCATTCAGATTTCCTTCCTTTATACTTAATATCCCTTGCCTTCCTCCTTCTTTTCTCCTCTCCATTTCTTCCCTACTCCCACCCCCTCTTTCTCTTCATTCCTCTTCCCTTTCTTCCCTCTTCCCTTGCTTCCTTCCTTCCAACCCTTTTCCCCTCCTTCTCCTCTTCCCTCTCTCTCTCCTCCAGTGCTTGGTACTGAAGCCCTCACGGTGCACCCCCTGCCCCTAGTGCCCTTTTTGTGTTCCAGAATCTCATGCAGATTATGTTATTTATTTTGTCATAGTAGGCTGTTCTTGCCTATGAAAATTTTCCAGACTTGTTTCTGATCACCATAACTGTTTTTGACGGGTACAAGTCAAGTGTTTTGTAAAATACCTCTCCACTGAAATTTGCCTAACATTTCCCTCATGATTGAAATAGGATCCTAGGTTTTCAGTTGTGAGAGCCCAGGGGGTAAAACCCCACTTTCATCATATCATATCATACCAAGACATATCATCAAGATGAGTTATCACTATTGATACTGATCTCAATCGCCTGCCTTGGATAGTATTTTTTAGTTTTCTCTGCACTGAAGTTACTATTTCCATACTATAATAAGTCACTGCACACAGACCACACACAAAGAGTAGAAATTTATACCACCACTGTTTGAGGGCAGAGCACCTACCTAATAATTTGGAATTCTACATGGAAGAGTTTTTACTTTGTATCTCACTTTTTCTTTATTCAGTCACTTATTTGTGTCAGCACGCTGGCAAGGAGAACAGAGGTAGGTGGGAACTCCCAAGGGAACAGGTGAACCCCAGCAGAAGAACAGGCTCAGGTCGCTTCACTGCCCCGGAGTAGAATAAGGGAAGAGTCATCCAGTCACAGTACACTGCTGGCAGGGGGAGACACGGGGGTAATCTGCTGGGAGGTACGAGCTGGGATCACTCAGACTCCACTCAGGTGGTTGCCAAAAGCCACTCTTAGCACTAAATACAAAGGACCAGAAATGCTCCTCTGGTCTAGGGAGAGCAAAACAGCCCTGACACAGTGGCACAAGCAGACAAATCCCCTTGTCCTATTGCAGGACAAGAGCATTGCCCCCTGCCCCACGATCCACAGGTAAGAGCAGCTAATGGTATGGAAGAGAGGAAGCTGTGCAAGGTCTGGAAGGAGACAGCCGCAGAGGGATCTAGGAGCAACCCCTGCTTTCCCTACCCAAGAGCATGATGGCAGCTGGAATAGCAGCCTAGAAACAAACGTAGTAAGGACAGGTGGACACCCAAACATTGTCAGCTGAAGACCAGTCCCAGCCCTCAGAACCAGAACACAAGATCAGCCCCTCACCCATGACAGATTGCACTGTAGACTCGGTGGGACTACCCAACCCATCTCTGGGATCCAACCTGGACACTACTGCAAAACTGTGGACAACAGAGGAATTGTATTATCTTCCTTTTTTCCCTTTTTCAGGCTGATTGGAGCAGGGTTTGTTTATTTTCTTTTCATTTTGTTTGCTTTTTGTTCTGTTTTGTTTTGGTTTTTGTTTCTTATTGATTGTTTGTTCTTGGTTTCTTTTATAAGTTTTTTTCTTTTGACTAATTCGATTTCTTACCTATATTTTTTCTTTACTTTGATTTGTCTTTCTCTCTTCCCTCAACTACCTCTCTTGATTTTATGGTATTTTCATGTGAGTGAACATTATCTCTTTTTTTTTTTTTTTGCTTACTTCCATATTCTTCTGCTTTCTTTTTCATTCTTTCTTTTCTGCACCATTTTCCATCCTCCCCAAAACTCGGTGATCACTCTTAGCCTTACAGCCTTGCTTCTACCATACTTCTCGTTTATCTCCCTCTTTTGCCCCCTATCCCTCTGAAGTACCACCATCTATCAAGGGTAAACTCATTGCGTACAAGCTCCTGGTACACACTGGATTTTGTATAACTATAGAGCCTGCTTCTAAGGTTAAGCGTACGGAATTAATAGTTCCACAGTTTGTCAGTTGCCAGGCTGTTGTTATGGTTGATACATTGTGTCAACTTGGGGAGTCCGGAGGTTTGGCTGAGTGATTCAGCAGGAAGCCAGGGTGCTTACTTTGTATACATCCTGAGCCTGTGGAAGTGGAGGGCATGGAGGTTATGTGAGAGGTACATGCCCCCTGGGTGGGGGAGGCTGTTTACAATGTAGGGGAGAAAAGGAGGCTGCTTACAGCCATTCCTCCCTTTTTGCTGGTTGTTTTTGCTGTGCTCTGCTGCCATGAACGTTTCCCCTCTGCCATGTGCCACTCTGCCTCTGAGCCAACCAAGTATGTACTGAAACCTCCAAAAACTGTAAGCTAAATAAACCTTTCCTTCCTTCACTATTGGCATTGGGTATTTTGTCTCAACAATGAGAAAAAAGTAACCAAGACAGCTGTGCTTGATGATATTGTTATTACTAACTGTACTACCTTAGCCAGAAAGTCATGCATGTTGTAATCAATTTTTCTCTCTTGTATGACAACACGCGGTTGTCTAGTATAAAAACCATCACTATAATCCAATACCAAAGGATGGTGGGCTGAGCCAAATAAATATCAATTTCTCATCCTAAAAAAACTAGGAAGATAGGTTCTTGGTATAGACACAAAGACCAAAAACTACCTACACCCAAAAGACAGTTCTGAGGAATAGACATTTCCTAGGGAAACACTGATACTAGGGATAAAGCTGTCTACCATAGGAAATCTACAAGCACCAATACAGAAAATAAAACATATAAAATGACAAGAGGCAGAAGCAGACCTCCAGCCCACCCAGGAAAAATCCAGAGCACAATGAGAAAGAGCAAAAATGAAACCACAATCATAAAATGAGATAGATCTCACTGGATCTTTCTGAAATGATAGCAGCACAAATGAAGAAATAATGGATATAGCTATACAAAAAATAATCTCTCAGATGAAAAAAGAAATGATGATAAAAATGAAAGACATACCTAACAAACCTAGAATAGACACAGATAATTAAAAATAGAAGAGCTTAGGAAAATATGAATGCCCAACTTTGGAAAGAAATGTAAGCCATGAAACAGATTCAAATACAGAGCCAGCAGATTAAAAATTCCATTGAAAGTATATGCAATAGGTGGAATGAAGGCAAAAAATGCCTATCAGATCTAAAAACAGGATTGCAGTTACTGGCTACAAAAATATCTTAAAATAGCAAAAGACCATGAAAAATGAATCCAACAGCTGCAAGATGAAGGAAAGGAGAATAGCAAAGACTGATGGGGGTTAATGACAAAGCCAGAGATAGCTCAAATGTCATTAAAAATCTCTTCACAGAAGTAATGGCAGAAAACTTTCCAAACATGGATAAAGAATTTGACATACAAATAAATGAAGGATATAGAACTCCAATTAGCAATGAGACTAAAAAAAATACACCAAGGCATATAATAGTCAAAATCCCAGAAATATAGTGCAAACACAGACTATTTAAAGCTGTTAGAGAAAAGAAACAGGTCACTTATAAAGGAAAACCTATCAGAGTTACAGCAGACTTCTCAACACAAGCCCTCAAGTCAAAAAGAACTTGGAGTGCATTATTTGAAGTGCTGAAAGAAAATAAACTTCAACCCAAAGTGATGTAGCCTGCAAAATTATCTTTCAAAATTAATGGAGAAATGAAATACATGACAAAGAACAACTGAAGAAATTCATGATCACCAAACCAGCTCTCCAAAATGCTCTGAAAGATACTTTAGAAAAAGATAAGAAGATCAACATTCCATGAAAAAAAATAGAAAGAAGGAACCAGGCAAGGAAAGCAATTAAAAGAAGGGAAGGACAGGGTGCCAACAATAATAACATAAAATGAGAAGGATAAGTATTATGGTTTCTACCCCCAAAAACGCTCTTGCAGTCATGGGGGGTGGGCTTTTGAGAGGTGGCTGAATTTATAGTTTGTGATTGGTCCATTGTCTAGTGCTAGGATTGGGTGTGTGAGTGCTATTCACCCTGTGGCAGGTAGCCTGCATACAATATCAGGGAGAGAAAGGGGCTTACTCCTACCTTTTGCTCTTGTTGCTCTTGGTATCTTCTACTACCATAAATGGCTGCCCCTCTGCCATGCCATTCTGCTTTGGAACCAGCTAATTATGGACTTAAACTTCTACCAATTGCGAGTTAAATAAACCTTTCCTTGCTTAATTTGGGGCTTCAAGTATTTTGTCTCAGCAATGAGAAAAGTAACAAAGAAAATAAGCCAACAGTCGGACCTTACTCCAGCAACAAAGGCCTACCGGCGCCGAAATCTAAGCAGCGCAGCTTTTCACAGCCCGCATCCTGGCTGTGTGACTCGGACCTTTCTCCAGCGATGGAGACTGACCTGCGAGGCCACATGAGCAGTGCAACACTTCTCCTCTGGTAAGGCCTACACCTGGGTTCTGCTTCAGACCTTAGAGTTAGGAAGGAACTCCAACTGGGAGGGCTTGTCCCTGTGGGTGGTTGAAACCTGCAGTGTAGTATCAGCCTCAGGCTCTGGGGTCCTCGGGGTTGGGAGGAGAGCCTTACTCCCCTCTGAACAGCTACCTGAGGATCTGAAAGCAGAAGCCGCTGCCTAACTACCATAGGCTTCAAGGCTGAGGCCCACACGCTTCCCATCCACACACTGGACACTCTGGTACTGAAGCCCAGCACTCCCCCACTATCACAGGTGTGGTCTGAGCCATGCACCCCAGCAATTGCCTAGGGTCCCTGAGCCCATTGGTCTGCAGTCTGCTACCATACTGGATTTAGTTTGACAACCAGGTAAACTAGGGTCCCTAGAATACTTTATGAGCTGACTGAGTAATCAGTAGCTCAGCACTAGTCATCTGACATTGAAAATGACAAGACAAAGGGGTAAAATGCAGTCTCAGAACGAAACTCCACCCAGAACTGTAAGAGAAATTTTCCCTAATAATAATGATACATGGTTTGTATCGCTCTCCCACCCCCCTCCCCATTCCGGGAATTAAGCTGTTACAATTTATGGTTGCCCAAGGACAGAGTGGACGGGAAAGTCTGGGAGGCAAAGACAAGAACAGACCCCCCCTTGACTAAGGAATTTGTAAAATGTGCCTTTCCCGAGCTACTTCTGCCCATATTAGGAAACATCCTCCACCTCCAACCTTAGACCTCCACGTAGTTATTTCCTCCAATAAATGTAAAAAGCCACTTAAACTAACCAATGCCATCTGATTCTGTAACCGCGCTTGCAAAGACCCCTCCTCCCTTTGTTCTAAAGCATATAAGTCCTGCTCGGGCCCAACTCGGGGCTCTCTGTTCCTGCGTGTTCAGTGAGCCCCACGCATGCCTGGACAATAAAGACCCCTTGCAAATTGCATGAGCAGGCGTCTGTTGGTGTCTTCCTACACGCGGCGGGTATCTCAACCCTCACAGAACAAGTATAGGACACAATGACATAGGAGAACTAGGAAGCCACATACCAAAAACTTCTGAAATGATCACATCTGAAGTAAAGAAACAACTCCATCAGGCCATAGAAGAGATTAAATCCTAAATAATCTCTCAGGCAAAAAAATGAAATGAAAATAACAATGGAAGAAATGCTTCATACATACAGAGAAGAAACAGATAAAAAGACTACAAGATCAAAGGCAACAAATGGAAATGTTACATGAGCAATTCAGGAACAATTTGAACACATGAAACAGTCTCAAAGAGATTTCCAGGAAATGAAAACTGCCATTGAAAACTTACAAAACTGCTTGAATGAAGCTGAAGATAGAATTTCAGATCTTGAAGACAGCATGACAGCTAACGATTGTGAAAGGAAGAATCTATTAAAGTGAACAAGGAACCAGGAGAAATCATTCAACAGCTACAAGGTGAAGCAAAGAGAAATAATGTGTGAGTAATAGGAATCAGTGAAACAGCAGGAGGCAACACAAATGACATAAAAAGAATATCTGGAGAAATAATAGCAGAAAATATCCCAAGCATGGCAAAAGATACTGATGTGCAGGTAAATGAAGCACATAGAACTCCAATGAGCCACATCCCAAATAAAACCTCCCCCAGACACATAATAGTCAAGATCCAAGATATGCACCAAAAGAAGACAATATTAAAAGCTGCTAGAGAAAAGAAACAGATCACCTATAAAGGAAGACCATCACAATCACAGAAGACTTCTCAACAGAAACTTTGAAATCAAGAAGAGCATGGAGCAAGGTATTACTGATTCTGACACAAAACAGCTTCCAACCCAGACTGATGTATCCTGCAAAACTATCCTTCAAATTCAATGGAGACAAAATATTTCCATGACAAAGAACAACTGAAAAACTTCATGAGTGCCAAACCAACATTACAAAAAGTACTGAAAGATATTCTAGACAGAGGAAAAACTGACCACAATCCCAAGAACAACAATAGAAGGGAATCCTTAAGCAGAACAAGAAATTAAACAGCAAATGTAGGAAAACAACATCAAGTAAACAGCACGACAAGTGTAAGCCAATGTATAACAGTTATAACCATCAATGTAAATGGCCTCAATACACTAGACAAAAGAAACAGACTGGCAGAGTGGATTAAAAGACAGAATCCCACAATATGCTGTATATAGGAAACACATTTTACTCAAAAGGAAATCCGTAGATTGAAAGTCAAAGGTTGGAAAACAATCCTCCATGCAACAGGTTCCCAGAAAAAAGCAGGGGTAGCTGTTATGTTTGCAGACAATGTAAACTTCAAACTGATAACAATCGAAAGAAACAAGGAAAGCCACTATATACTAGTTAGGGGAAAACTGCAAGAGGAAGAGATAACAACCCTAAACATGTATGCACCAAATACTGGAGCACCAAACTACACAAGGCAAATCTTAACAGACATAAAAAACCAAATAAACGATAACACTATTGTAATAGGGGGCCTAAATATCCCTTTGACGAAAAGGGGCAGGTCAAGTGGACTAAAACTCAGCAAAGATGTAACAGACCTGAACCAAACATGTGAACAAATGGACTTAGTAGATGTTTACAGTGTTCCACCCCACAACACCAGAATACACATTTTTCTCAGCTGCACATGGGACTTTCTCTAAAATAGACCACATTCTAGCTATACCTACTTAAGTGCAAAAGGATTGAAATTATCCCATGCATATTATCTGACCACAGTGCAATGAAATTGGAAATTAATGACAAAGGGAATTCCAAAACCTCTATAAACACTTGGAAATTAGACAACAACCTCCTGAATAAGCAATAGGTCACAGAAGAAATTAAAGAATAAATTTAAAAATACCTACAAACAGATGAAAATACAGGTACAACTTATAGGAATCTGTGGGATGCAATGAAAGCAGTCCTCAGAGGGAAATTTATAATGATGAACTCACACATAAAGAAAACAGAAAGAAAACAAATAAATAGCCTAATGTTGCACCTCAGACTTTTAGAAAAAGAAGAACAAATCAAGCCCAAAGCCCAAAGAAGGGAGATTATAAAGCTTAGGGCAGAAATTAATGACATTGAGATGAAGAAAGCTCTACAAAAAATAAATGAATCAAAGAATTGGTTCTTTGAAAGAGTAAATAAAACTGATAAACCTCTAGCGAATCTTATCAAAAAAAGAAAGAACTCAAATTCATGCAATAAGGAATGAAAAGGATGAAATCACTACAGATCCTACAGAAATTCAAAAGATCATTAATACCTAATTTGAGAATCTTTACTCCAATAGGATAGAAAACCCAGAAGAAATCAACAGATTCCTAGAAATGTATGAATTACCAAAGTTGAACCAGGAAGATACAAAAACCCTGAACAACGCAATATCAATAAATGAGATTGAAAATGTCATTAAAAACTTACTGACAAAGAAAAGCCCAGGCCCTGATGGATTCACAGCAGAATTTTATTAAACATTCAGCGAAGATTTAATGCCAACACTCCTCAAACTCTTCAATGAAATTCAAAAGGAACCAATTCTCCCTAACTCATTTCTGAAGGCAAGTATTATACTAATACCAAAACCAGAGAAGGACCCAACTAAGAAAGAGAACTATATGCCAATCTCCCTAATGAACATAGATGCAAACATACTCAATAAAATACTAGCAAATAGAATGCAGCGAATCATAAAGAAAATTATACACCATGACCAGGTTGGATTTATTCCAGGAACACAGGGATGGGTCAATATTCGCAAATCAATTAATGTAATATACCATATCAATAGAGCGAAAGACAAAAACCATATGATCATCTCAATAGATGCAGAAAAAGCTTTCAATAAAGTCCAACATGCATTCATGTTAAAAACCCTAGAAAAAATAGGAATAGGTGGCCTCTACCTCAATCTGATCAAAGCCATCTATGACAAACCAACAGCCAACATCATACTAAATGGACAAAAACTGAAAGCTTTCACTTTAAAGACAGGAACAAGACAAGGATGTCAAGTATCACCACTACTATTCAACATAGTTCTGGTAGCGTTAGCCAGAGCAATTAGACAAGAGAGAGAAATTAAAAGGAATAAGGATAGGAAAGGAAGAAGTAAAACTGTCACTATTTGCAGATGACATGATACTTTACATGGAAGATCCTAAAAACTCCACAAGAAGACTCCTTGAATTAATTGAAAATTCAGCAGAGTAGCTGGATAAAAAATCAGCACCCAAAAATCAATAGCATTCCTATACACAAACAACAAACAGACTGAGAGAGAAATTAAGGAAACCACACCTTTTATAATAGCGTCCAAAAAAATTGAAATATTTAGGAATCAATCTAACAAAAGAAGTAAAATATCTATTCAATGAAAATTACAGCACTCTGAAAAATGAGATAAAAAAGGCTTTCAGTAAATGGAAAAACATTCCCTGCTCATGGTTAGGAAGAACCAATATTGTGAAAATGGCCCTACTACCAAAATTGTACAGACTCAATGCAATTCCCTTTAAACTACCATCAGCATACCTCACAGATCTAGAGAAAACTTGCCTTAAATTCATCTGGAACCAGAAGAGACCCAGAATAGCAAAAGCAATCCTGAGCAACAAGGACAAGTCAGGTGGAATCACAATCCCTGACCTGAAATTATACTACAAAGCTGCTTGTTATGGTTGATACATTGTGTCAAATTGGTGAGTCTAGAGGTTTGGCTGAGTGAGTCAGAAGGAAGCCAGGGTGCTTACTTTGTGTACATCCTGAGCCTATAGAAGAGGAAGGCATAGAGATTGTGTGAGTGCTACACGCTCCTTGGGTGGGGTTAAGCTGTTGGGAAGGGAAGGGAAGGGAAGGGAAGGGAAGGGAAGGGAAGGGAAGGGAAGGGAAGAGGCGGCTTGCAGCCTTTCCTCCCTTTTGCTGGTTGTTTTGCTATGCTCTGCTGCCATGAACAGTTTGCCCTCTGCCATGGGCCACTCTGCCTTTGAGCCAGCCAAATATGGACTGAAACCTCCACAAACTGTAAGCTAAATAAACCTTTCCTTCTTTCATTTTGGGTGTTGGGTATTTTGTCTCAGCCACAAGAAAAAAGGAACCAAGACACTACTGTAATAAAATCAACCTGGTACTGGCTCAAAAACAGACCTGAGGATCAATGGAACAGACTGGAATATGCAGCCACAACGAAAAACACACTCAGCCACCTAATCTTTGACAAAGGGGCCAAACAACCTCACTGGAAGAAAGATAGCCTCTTCAGTAAATGGTGCTGTAGAAATTGGCTTGCCACTTGCCGAAGACTGAAAATAGAACCAAGTCTATCACCGTGCACCAAACTCAAGTCAAAATGGATCACAGATCTCAACATTAAAACAGAAACTCTAAATCTATTGGAAGAGAAAGTAGGTAAAAATCTTGAAGACATAGGAGTAGGCAGAGAGTTCATGAACAAAAATCAAACTGTAAGGGAAACAATTCAAAGAATCAGTAACTGGGACCTCATTTTACTGAAAAGTTTTTGCACATCTAAAGAAATCACCAGCAAAGTAAAAAGAAAACCCACAAATTGGGAAAAAATCCTACCTGGCTGTCCCTCAAACAAAGGCCTTCTATCTAGAACATACAAAGAATTAAAAAACATGTACCTGTCCAAATTCAAAGACCCAATCCAGAAATGGGCATCTGAGATGAATACACACTTCTCAGATAAAGAAATACAAATGGCAAATAAATATATGAGAAAATGTTCTACATCTTTAGTCATTCGAGAAATGCAAATGAAAACAACATTGAGATTTCATCTCACCCCAGTAAGATTGGCCAATATTAAGAAATCATGCAATAACAAATGCTGGCGATGCTGTGGAGAAATAGGAACTCTACTGCACTGTTGGTGGGATTGCAGACTGGTGAAACCACTGTGGAGAGCAGTTTGGAGATTTCTCAGGAAACTAGGTCTAGAGGGTCCATTCAAATCAGCTATTCCCCTTCTGGGTATTTTCACAGAAGATCTGAAAACATCATATCACCATGATATATGTGCACCCATGTTTATAGCAGCGCAATTTGTAATAGCTAAATTGTGGAAGCAACCCAAATGTCCATCCACAGAGGACTGGATTAAAAAACTGGCATTTTTATATAATGAAATATTACTCAGCTATAAAGAGGGACAGATTTGGGGCCTTTGTAGGCAAATGGTCACAATTAGACACCATACTCATAAGTGAAATAAATCAGAGGTGCATATGCAAGCAACGTATTGTGTCACTGGTGTAAGAACTGGAGAGTGGGAATATAAACTAAGAGGCATGAAGGAAATCTGTTCAAAAGTAAAGAACAGATGGGATGAGGGAAAGGAGAAAAGGAAGAAAGACACAAATAAGTATGTATGTATGTATGTATGTATGTACATATGTGCAGGATGGCTAACATGATTCCACTATTGTCTTATGTCACTTTATGGTAAGGAATAGTTGATGACTGGTTGTTTGATCAATCTTGTATGTCTATATGTGTTTTGCTGAGCACATACTTTGAAGTTATCAATATGCAATGCAACAACTATTGTTGGTTTCCTGTTGCTTCGTCTATAATTCAATTTTGATTATACTGTTATTGTGCTACTTTGTGTCTCTTTGTTAATGCTTTCCTTTTTTTTGTTGATGTTCTTTTTCTTTTACACTGTAAAAAAATAAAAATAAAAAAATGCCCATCAAATAAGGAATGGATAAAAAAGACATGCTTTTTTTACACAATAGATTACAACACAGCCATAAAGAAGGATAAACCCGAATGATGTCTAGATAAATAGATGCACCTCGAGAAAATACTGTTCAGGGAGATGAATTGGACTCACATGTGTAAATATGACATCATTTCTTTGGTAAGAGATACCAAATGTGTTAATAAGGAGCAAAGTGTATAAAAGGTATTGTGATAAAGGAAGATATTTTTCAAAAGAAAGAGCACCTGGTGATGGGTTCCATAGTTTTATTAAATGAAATAAATGGGGCCCGCATGTTTAAATATCACATTGTTTCTCTAGTGGCAGAAACTGAAAGGGTAGAGAAGGACAAAAATGTACAACAGACACTGGGGAAAGGGCAGAAAACATTCAAACAGAAAGGAGCGCAAGGGCTGAGGGTGAGGGAGGAACAAGAAAAAAGCAAAGAAGGATAAAAACGGAAACAAAGCTTTAGTAAGAAGAGGGGAGAGGGGCTGAAGGGAAAAGAACGTTTCAGGGAAAAAATAATAATGAACAAGTGTCATGCACAGGCACAAACTTCCTCTAATGAGTGTCATCACTGTGATAGATAAACTGTACCAATAAAATTGATAATAATAAAAAGAAAACAACTTTATCAACTAGAATTCAATCAAAACTTACACTTTAAACATAAATTTAAGCCTTTTATAGTATAACCTGCTTGAGACTTTTAGTTTTTCAAGTATAAACAATTAAAAAACATAATTAAATAAGGATTATCAGGGGTCTCAAGGAAAACTGTACAGGATTAATAGTTCCCACAGTGGGGTAAGCAACATGGGACTTTACCTTCCTTAGGCAAAGAAGGTGAGGGGCTGGATTTAGACTGTCAGAATAACTGAGAATGCTGGGCAGAAGGAAGGGGAACAGCATCTCATAAGCATTCCAGAGCCAGAAGAAAACCTGTACACATACTCTTCCAAGAAAATTTTGTTGCGAATATAACATTATGCAAAATAGCATCCAGTGCTAATTAGCTACTATGTTCTCTATAATTTTGTATTTCCTGTATTGTTTTTGTGTTGTTCTCGTCTATATGTCTCCATTCTTTTGTCTTTAAAATAAAAAAAAAAGTTTGCAAAGCATGAGACTCACTAAGCTTAAAGAAGACTCGAAAACTAACTCAATTAAATCTTGTGTGTTTGTTATGGTTGATACATTGTGTCACTTGGGGAGTCTAGCGGTTTAGCTGAGTGACTCAGGAGGAAGCCAGAGTGCTTACTTTGTACACATCCTGAGCCTGTGAAAGAGGAGGGCATGGAGATTGTGTGAGAGGTACATGCCCCCCTGGGTGGGGGTAGGCTGTTTACAAAGTAAGAGAAAAAAAGGCAGCTTGCAGCCATTCTTCTCTTTTGCTGCTTTTTTGCTGTGCTCTGTTGCCATGAACAGTTTGCCCTCTGCCATGTGCCACTCTGCCTCAGAACCAGCCAAATATGGATTGAAACCTCCACAAACTGTAAGCTAAATAAACCTTTCCTTCCTTCATTTTGGGCGTTGGGTGTTTTGTCTCAGCAACAAGAGAAAAGTAACCAAGACAGAATTTCGTACCAGCAGAGTGGGGTTGTTGCTGTGACTATACCTGACCATGTGCTTCAAACCCTTTGGAAATTGCTTACGGGAAGAGTTTGGAAAGGTTTGGAGATGTCTTGTCAGAGCTTGGAAGACCAGAATGCTGATAGAAATCCTGCCAGTAAAGACCAGGTTTGGAAGGTTTCTGTTAGGAAGAAGGACTTCATTGGAGGTTGGAATTCAGACGATGTATGTTATGGCTTGGCAGAAAGTTTGTATTTTGCTCATGTCCAGAGACTTTTCTTGAGACTGACATTAAGGGCAGTAGTGAACTAATTAATCTGGCAAAAAAAAATGTCAAGGCAGTCGAATATTGGGGCAGTGGCATGGCTATTGTTGGGGACTTTTAGCCAGATTTATATTGACAATCAAGAGCAAAGAGCCCTGTAAGATGATTTAAAACGTTGTGAGTTTGGCCAGAAGGAAAGCACCACTAAAGCTGTGGACTGCAAAGATAAGGCTGAGGGGATCTCTTTTGCTGAGAAGGAAGCCAAAGAGCGCCATTTTCCAGAAGGGCAGCGGCGGCAGTTGCACCAGGTACCAGAATGGAGGTGGCATAGAGAATTTGTTCCTCAGAATTGGATTCAGTGTGCCCAGCAATCCAGGCACTCGATCCCTATGGCCAAGAGAGAGAAAAGTTTGGCTACTGCTCCAGGTGGCAGCAGATCTTGGCATCATCCACGTGGCCCTGGCTTTAGGTGCAAGGAAAATGCAAGAGTTCTGAGGTTAAAGAGGCTTCCACTCAGATTTCAGAAGGCCTGGCAGGCCAGGCAGTGTGCCCCTGAGAGGGCAGTGTGTGAGGCTGTGAGTGAAGCAAAAGGTGCCCTGGAGACCTCAGAAGTTTAGAAAAGCAAGGAACGTGGATCAGCTGAGGAAGGCTGCAAGGAGGGAGCAAAGCAGGCCTAAGAGAGAAGCCATGGAGGCTGTAACCACCAGAAATGCCATAGGGGTGGACTCATGCAAGCCCTTTGGAGCTCACAATGCAAAACATGTTGCTTCAGATGCTGGATGTGGAATTACAAGACACGATGTTAGCCCTGCTGGATTTTCGACTTGCTTTGGTCCCAATGCTCAGTATCTCCCTGTTTGTACCTTTGGGAATGGTAGTGTTTATTTTGTGCCTTTAAATGTTGGAGGTGTTTAATTTTCATTTGTATGGGGGCAGAAGGTAATGGTTCTAATATAAGCATGTCTGGAAACTGGTTTAAGGAAATGCGCCTGATTGCCAAGTTGACAAGGGGTAGAATGTTATGGTTGATACATTGTGTCAACTTGGGGAGTCTAGAGGTTTAGCTGAGTGACTCAGGAGGAAGCCAGTGTGCTTACTTTGTACATATCCTGAGCCTGTGGAAGAGGAGAGCATGGAGATTGTGTGAGAGGTACACGCCCCTTGGGTGGGGGTAGGCTGTTTACAAAGTAAGAGAAAAAGAGGCTGCTTGTAGCCATTCCTCCTTTTTGCTGTTTTTTTGCTGTGCTCTGCTGCCATGAACAGTTTGCCCTCTGCCATGCGCCACTCTGCCTCAGAACCAGCCAAATATGGACTGAAACCTCCACAAACTGTAAGCTAAATAAACCTTTCCTTCCTTCATTTTGGGCGTTGGTATTTTGTCTCAGCAACAAGAGAAAAGTAACCAAGACAGTGTTTTACTGTTTCCAGCGCTTGGAAAATGTCATGTGACCTGGTTGTTGGAGCGAATGAAAGATGATAGGTTCCCAGTGATTCTCATCAGTTAGTTTCCTAGGATATGTTCCCACCCTTTATGATCAAAAGGAAAAAGTATTCATGCACATGATTCTGGAAAAATGGCTCCATAGTAATGGCAGAGTTATTGTGTCAGTCTCTCTGATTAATCATAAAATAATCCTTTTAACTTGAAAGTAATGAATAATTGAAAGATATTTTTATTATAATACTTAGTTATCCAAAGAAGATGAACATTTTATAATTTGTCAATTTTAAATTACTAACCTAATAGACAAAGTCTCATAACAAAGTTTGGAAAATTTTAGACAAAGTTAGGCTATTGTTTTCTATTTCTCTGTGAAAATTTATTTCCTATTACCGTGACCAGTTTTAGAGGGCTATGTATATATGTGTGTATGTATGTGTGTGTGTGTGTATATATATACACACAAAAACATTTTAATTTTTTTTGTTTTAAGAAATAGGTAATTGTATTTAATAAAGTTTCTCATGTCTGTTTTAAAAATTTGCTTATAAACTGGACATGATGGCACCCTCCTGTAATCCCAGCACTTGGGAGGCTGAGGGAGGAGGATCATTGCAAGTTCTAGACCAGCCTGGGCTACAAAGTGAGTTCAAGGCCAGCCTGAACTGCATAGCGAGACCCTGTTTTAAAAAGACAAAAGAAAATTGAACTTAAATATAGTGAAATATCTAGAAATTATAATGTGGCTAGCATTACATTTTTTATTTAGAACACTGTAAATTTTCTTAAAATTAAATCTTTTAAAAGGATATTTATTAACATTTTTGAATACAAGTCATGTATATAAATACGTTTTTAATTTTAAACATGTTGTGGTAGTCCATTTAACTCATAAAACCTTGTAGCTTAATTTGAATTATAAAAAATTTAACTGGAACAAATCAAAATATTTTGCTGAAAGTATTTCTATAGTGTAAAATAACTTTTAAAGCGCTTAAATCATGCCAAATTCTTATTTTAGTTTGAAATTAAAATACTTTCTTATTATCTCATAACTATAAAAACAAAGGTTGTTATGCAAAGGTATTTTCTAGTATCCATACAAAACAGATTTTAATATCTTTTTCCTGTTAGAAAGCATTTACTATTTACCTGTTCTTAACTCCTACAGTGCATGAGAAATGACAGAAGTTTTAAAAGTCAGCTAGTCTTTAAGGTTTATAAGAAAAGCAAAAAGAAAGAAAGTAGAACAAAAATAAAGTGACAGACAATTGACTTTGACAAGAATTGAGCCTGACACAATTTATCAAATGATATGATTAAAGCCATTGATTATAAATCCTTGTAGTATAGAAACAAAGAGAATAATTTCTGTGTTAAATAAAATGGCTTTTCTTTTTAGATAAAACAAGACAATTTTCCCATTAAGATTTCTTTGTCTTTTGCTTTTCATGTCAAAAGCTCCCAAAAGTTATGGTTGCAGTTGTAAGCTGTCCTTGGAGGAATTTTGCAGAGAAGGTCAGTGTGTAAGAAAACATGGTAAGGAAACACGAGGAAGGCAGCAGATACGCTGTCCTGGAAGAAGAGTAATTCTAAATTGGGAGCACTCCCCACACGCTGACTGGTCCTGTCTATAGGGAGGATGCTTGTGTAACTTTTTGTCTCTGGAATTTGGCCAAAGGAGCCAGGCAAAATGACCTGTAAACACACAAGCGTGTATATCTCTCTCTCGCATACACGTGATTGATCATGATTTAATATCAAGTTACTATTAGCTAGTATGAGTCATATATACAAAGTCCATTTACAAATAACCACTTTTTGAACTTTTCTAGTTTTAAGAAGCACTTCACTCAAAGTCAGAGGAAAGGGATCCTTCTTCTCAAAAGAAAAAGCACAGGATTTTTTTCATGAAGACTGCTCTTAATGTTCTTTGACCAAAGAAGTTTCTACAGAGCCACAGGGGTCTGCCCTGTTAATGGAGGGATCTATTCAATTGATGAGTGCTCCTTAATGCAAGTGCTAATCAATTCCTCTAACTGCTATAGACCCAAGCTTCTTTATGGTGTCCTTCTTGAGAGATGAAAAAGACACCAGATATTCCAATTCCTAAGACGTAAATGTAAAAGTTCTGGAAGTCTAAGGGATAATATAAGCAAATGCCAAGAAAAGGATTGTATGAGGCAAAAGTTCACACAGCACACTCTGTTTTAAACAAAATTTTAAAAGTGAATAATCCATAAAGCAATGCTCAAATTCATTTTTGTTCTGAAAAATCAGGGTAGAATACTACCCAAATTGTTTTCCAACTAGGAAGGCACATTAAAGAAACATAAACCTGTAAATTATCTAAATTTTCTTTTCAAGCTCCAGGACCAGTCATATAAAATAGTACCTGGGATGACACAGTGTCCAGGTATTGGACTTTGCAGACTGGTCGTGAAAGTGCTCTGGGAGTGATGATGCTGGGACCACTCAGCCACTCCTAGACACCTGCATTCGGCATGTTTCCAAGCCCTGCACACATCCAGAGGCACATGAGGTGCCCTTTAATTTAGTGATGTTGGAAGTTGAGCTCCTAAAAATGTGGACATCAATTTTAAAGTAAACCACCTCTTCAGAAGTGGTAGGACTCTGGATGGTGGAGCCAGAACTTAATGGTACTTAAAGAAGTGAACAGAAATCAAGAGGAGTTTTGTCAGCAGGCATCATATAGATTAATGGGAAATCAAGGAGGACAAGGGCAGTTGGGTATGAATTTGGGCAAGTCTTGAATTAAAAGGGCTTTTTTGTTTGATTTGCTTTGGTTCAGTTGTGTTTTGCAGTACTGTGGCTTGAACCCAGGGGGCTCTACTGCTAAGCTACATCTCAAATCTACTTATATTTTCATTTTGACAGGGTCTCACTAAGTTGCTAGGCAGCACTCAAAATTGTGATCCTCTTGCCTCAGCCTCCCTCAGCCCTGGGACTGGAAGTGTTTAAGCCATTGTGCCCTGCTATCAGAATATTTTCTTTAAATGTTTTTAGAATGTATGTAAGCAAAAGGCTAGATGAAGCCTCAATATCCCTGTTCCTAAGGAAAAAATCCGATCTACTTTCAGTGGTGTACCAGCCAGGGCTGTTTCTCAGAGATGATTTAGCTTTATGTCTTGGCAGCGGAGTACTGTTTCTTGAAAACTAAATGAGATAAAGTCAAACAATCTTTCTTTCAGAGGAAGGCAGTCCCCCAAATGATGTGAAGGCTGCACGAGGCCTTCAATGATTTCATATTGGGTTTGAAAATTCAAGGTAGGATCGCTTTCTGGTAAAGGGTTTCAAGACCCTGAGACTTGTTCACCATATACTGACTATAGGATCTTGAACAAGTTAATAAAGTTAATATCTGAGTGTCATTTCTTCATACAGCAATTTCAGGAATGCGACTGGTTGGTACAAGACCTGGACCACAACCCAACAGTTGGTGGTCACCCCTAGTATTATTGAAACTACCTGTAGGAGAAGGAGGTAACTGACACTGAATTACGTGGCAGCTAGTACACGGCAGGCACAGTACTAGCTACCTTCATTTACTATTTACTTAATTCTTACAAAACTTCTGGGAGACAGATGGTCTTCTGTGTCCTAGGAGCCAAGAGTCAAGACATGAACTAAGACAACACAGCAAAGTTGAATAGAAAATGCACCAAACTGGAGGAGGAGTTTGTCTCCTTGTGCACAGATGGCTACTAATTCTTCTTTCGGCTAAGAGGTCATGATTCTGTAGTCCAATATGATGAGGATAACATAGACAAAGCTATGGTCACTTTTCTCAACAGTGACAGGAATTTTAAAAAGAGAAAAATAAAACCTTTGACATGCTGTGGTTGTAAATGAATCAACATTAGCAATTTTTAAGAGTAACTCAAACTATCTACAATTAAAGTCTAATGTCTTGTTGACATAACCCGTTCTACTGAACACATTTTATACTGGAAGTTATGACTTATAGTACCAGAAAAGGTCAGAAGTACAATGTTGTTTGGTGCTTGAAAGTAACAGTTTTGTTATATGTTTGTGGTGCTGGTGAGCAAACCCAGGCCCTTGTGCATGCAAGGCAAAAGCTCTACCACCAAGCCACACCCCCACCCAAGGAACTGTTTTCTTCTACTCTTTCACCTGCAAAGTTGTGAATTGCCACCTGGCGCTAGCAGAGTTCCACACTGTCCAGGAGAAAACCGCACTCCTAAAGATGAAATAAGGCACAAAAACGCTGATTGGCTTTTTCCTCCCAAGGAACAGGTTTCTCTTAAAAGCTAAGTTATTAAGTAAAATGAGTACTGTCCATGCAGATACACTCAGAAGTAGAGAGGAAAAGGGCCTCATGCGGTGAGCCGGACTCATGCCAACCTCCATTGCCAGAGCCCGCGAGATCACATCTCTGTGCAGCACTTCGTAGAGCCTGTTTCCAGGGTTGCTCTCTCAGCTCAATTTATTGAGCTGCTTTGTCAGTGCCTTTGCAGCTGCTCCGCTAAGCAGACAACAGTAGCTGTCCACCCATCTCATAGTCACTCTGCCAAAGTTTTTAAGCCGAGGGGCCCTTTTTCTGTTTCCTGTAAATACTGAAGATTTGGGACTCACACCAGATGAAGAACCAGATGAATAAATTTAAATTAATTTGTTAATGAAGACAGAAAAGATAATTAAAAACACCTATTGTCTGGCCTCCATTGGCAAAGCGTTAAGGCTAGGTGTGTGGGCAAGTTCTGCCATAAATGTTTTTCCTGGTTGACATATGTGTCTAAAATCTGATGGGAGTAATTTCAGAAAAAATTTAAATATTTTATTCTCAGCTGAGCAAAGTTCTGAACTGAATTTGTGATTTTCACTTGCAACCCACTTACCAGTTAAATGGCTATATCCTCTTCTACTCATTACTGTTAACATGTAATAATTTTACAGATTAGTGGGTTTCTCAGTGACATTTCCGGAAGTGCACGCAGTATGCACTAATTGTGAGCACCACACCCTGCTCCCTTTACTCTTTCTTCCCCCCGCTCCTCTAGTGTGTCCTGTCCCTCTCTCAGGTCGCCCCCTGTTAATTCTCACGTGCACGGACAATGTGTGTAACTGCCTTTCTGTGTCTGCTTTATTTCCCTCAACATATCTTCCAGGTCCACCTATTTTCCTGCAATGGACAGGATCTCATTTTTCTTTACGATGAATAAAACTTCATTGTACTTAAGAGGCTGTATTTTCTGCATCCATTTATCTGTTGACAGGCACTTAGGCTGATTCTGTAACTTGGCTGTTATGAAGAGTGTGCAGTAAGCATGGACGTGTAGCTTTCTGTTTGGCATGCTGGCTTCATTTTCCTTTGATCTATACCTAAGATTGGGGTAGCTACATCATATGATAGTTCTATCTTTAGTTTTTTTGGTGAGGAAACTCCTACTGTTTTAGATTGTGGATGTAGTACTTTACATTCCAGTGGTGTGTAAGTGTTCCTTTTTCTTCACATCTTCACCAGCGTTTGCTAGTTTTTGTTTGTTTTGTTTTTCTATAATAGCCACTCTAACTGGGGTGAGATAAAGCTGCAATGTAGTTTTGATTTACCTTTCCAATGGGCCCATTTTTAATAAGCAGAGCTCTGTTTCTGTTGTGCATTTGCCTGTGATGAGTTGTCTCTGGTCATCTCAGTATCCTTTCTCACCTCTGAAGTGGAGACCATGTTTCGCAGAATGTTTTCCATGTGGGTCATGATTTGATCTTCACTCATGGGAGGAACCTGTGTGAGATTTGAAAAGGTAAGCTGTGTTCTCAGGGGAACATGGTGGCAAGAATAGCTTCTCTCTAGCAGGGCAGGCTGAAATGATGAGGGGCTATTTATCTGGTCCTTCCCCTGAAGCCATTTGGGGCCTCCCTCCACCAGCTCACCCACATATGTGGCAGCCCATGTCCTGCATTAAGTCCTTTTGCCCCTGTAACACCCCCAGTGGCTCTATATTCTGGCATGAAACCACTTCTGGTACTGTAAACTATGAGTGGCTGTTATAAAAGCTCAAAAAATTTTCACAAAATCTTACAAACTTTGTTTAGTAAAAGACAACTAATAGTAATTAATAGGTAGAATAGAAAAGAGAGTTTTTGACCCTTACAAACAGCTGCATTCACACAAGAAAAATAAATGTTTGAAGGTAGGTAAGGGTTCTGTGTGAAGCAGCTGTGCTGGTCAAATCTTAGTTTTCAGTTTGAGGAAAGCATCACCTTTTACTGTTTTCTCTGCCGTACTTCCCGAGCAGGCCAGCTGCACGGCCCAGTTCCCGAGGGTCATTTAGCGTACACCTTGGCAGGTGTCTGGCTTCACCCTAGCTATGTACTGAAGTGTAATGTCCTGTTTTTTAATATCCGAAATAGAAACTCTTCTGACACTTAATGCATTCCACTGACATAGGCTAGCAGATTTCTTGTAACTGTTTGACCTTCTCATCTTCACTGCATGTTAAAATTACTAAAGGACTGAATGTGCTAAAAGTTTAGTGCCCTAAAATTGTTGGAGGAAAAGGTCACACAAATCCAATAAACACATAATTTCATTTTTCACCGGTGATGAAATCCATGACACAATACCCCATACTTCACCAAGTATAGAAAAGCACTAAACCCTCAGAGTCCTTAAATGCCTCCCTTCAACCCACAGATTTGACATTTGTCAATTTATATTTGAATTAAATTCTCAGGCCCATCATTATCTAATGTCATCATGGATTATTTAATGGAAATTTTTAAAATGTATCTGGACTCCTGATCCAGAAAGACTCATTCTGCTTTTCACAAAGCACAATGGAAAATAATACCAGGGGACACCCAAAATCTCTGAAATATGATGAGAAAGAAAAATGTTTTAGAATGCTACAAATGGAGAAACAATGTAGTGGACGTCCACTTTATATCCCAACAAAAGGTGGCCACCAACACCAGGCACTTCCCAATACTGACCACAGAAAAGGAAGGCAGTCCAAACGGGCTCCTTGTGCCCCTGAACCAAACAGGAGCCCCTTTGACAAGTCAGACAAACCTAACAGCACTAGCAAAGAGAACTGCTCAGGAGACTTTTGCAAGTCAAGTATTTTTCTGCCTCCCCTACCACCTGTCCAGAGTAACAACTAAAAACACTACACAAAGGTATGAACTCAAAAAAGAAATAAACCAAGGTAGAATCTTGAAATGTGTTAGAGTGTAACCCACAGGGAGGCAAGAGAAAGGCATAAAAAGCAGAAAACTAAAACAAAAAGCAAATAATAAACAATATAATTAAGCACTAACTCATCAAAACTTACCTTAGTATATATGGTCTAAAAATAAAGGCAGAAATTGATGAAGTAGGTGGAAGATACACATTGCACATACACTGGCCACACAAGAAAGGCACTTTGAATTCAATGGCATAGATAAATTGAAAGGAAAAAATTACTAAAACCACATACTAGAGAAATATTAATTAAAAAGGGCATAAATGTTTGCGTTACTTTATAAAATAGATTTTAAAGAATCAGTACATACAAAGAAAGATGTTATATAATGACAAAAAACTTACACCATCAGGAAGACAAATGATTCTAAAGGTATGTGGACTAGGTAGGAGAGCCACAGTACACGTGAAGCAAAACTAATAAGGTCTAAGATGAGAAAAAGATAAACCCACAATGATAGCTGGACTTCAATGTCCCCTTTTTAGCAATTGATACAACTGCTGGAGAAAAGTGTCATCAAGGATATAGGAAACCTGTAACATAGTCAACCAAAAACTTTCAATTCACAGTAATAGGACATTCCACCAAGTAACAGCATAATACATGTTTTTCTCTCAGTTGTGCATGGAGAAAATTCACCAGAATAGGCCACGTCTTTGGCTGTAAAACAAACCTCAGCTAATGAAAAGAATTTAAATTATATAATGTGTAACCTATAATTATCATTGAATCAAACTAGCAACTCATGGTAGCTTTAAGAAAACCTTGCTGCACCCCTCACATCCCTGTGGGATCCAGGTAAAACCCAGACATCTTCAGGAATCACAGTGAGCCACCCCACACCTCCTCCACCATCATGTGAGGCAAGCAGAGACCCAGACACCTTCTGGGGACACAGTGGTCACTACCTGCACCCCCTAAACCCCATGGGAGCCAGGCTGAACCCCAGACATCTTCAGGAACTCTGGTGAGCCACCCCTGCACCTACCCCATCAGCGTGTGAGGGCAGTGGAGCCCCGGACACCCTCTAGCACCTTGCACACCCTGTATCCCTATGAGAGCAAGACAACCCTGGACATCTTGAGGAATCTTGGTGAGCTCCCCTGTGCCTCCCCCAAAAGAATGGGAACTGGGCTGGGGCTGGGCAACATCTGAAGCCTGGGTGATCATGACCTGTGCCTTCCTGCCCTTGTGGAGCCTGGGCTGAACCCCAGACAGCTTCAGGAACCACAGTGAGCCTCCCTACCCCACCAGCCTGAGAGCCAATTGAATTCATGAAAGCTTTGGGAGAATCAGCGACCACACCGTGCCCCCACACACCAGTGCAGGAGCCATGCTGAGCACTGGGTACCTCTGGATCCTTGCCCCACCACTCCCACACCATCCCCTGGGAGTGAGGCTAAGCTCTAGGATATCTGGATCTTCAAAAATGACAAGGAAAAGGAAAAAAATGCAAGCTCAGACCTCTACCCCACTCAGAACAATTCAGGAGACATAAACACAGAAGACCCTGGAAGTTATACACCTGTAATTTCTGAAACAATAGCAGCTGAAGTAAAGAAACAACTCCATCATGCGATAGAAGACATCAGATCAGAAATAATTTCTCAGGTAAAAAAAGCAATGAAAACAATAATGAAAGAATTGCTCAGCATATCCAAACAAGGCATAGATAAGAAAATAGAGGAGCATAAAAAACTCATGGAAACCTTGAATGCACATTATAGGACATAACTAGAATCTATGAATCAGATTGAAACAGATATCCAGGAAATTAAAAATTCCATTGAAAGCTACCAAAATGGCTTGAATGAAGCTGAAGATAGACTTTCAGACCTTGAAGATAGCAATGCCACTAAAGAATGTGAAAGGAAAGAACTAAAAACAACAAGGAACCAGGAAATAACAATTCAACAACTACAAGATGAAGCAAAGAAAAACAATGTAAGATTAATAGGTCTAAACAAAACAGCAGGTGTCAACACAAATGACATAACTCTTTGCAGAGATAATAGCAGAAAATTTCCCAAGCACAGAAAAAGAATTGGACATACATAAAAGTGAAGCATATAGAACTCTAATTACCCATAACCAAACTAAACCTACACCCAGACATATACGGATCAAGATCTCAGAAATCCAACAAAAGATAAGAATATTAAAAGCTATTAAAGAAAAGAAACAGATCACCTATACAGGAAAGCTCATCAGAATCATGGCAGATTTCTCAACACAAACCGTCAAGTCAAGGAGAGCTTGGAGTGAAGTATTTCAGGTACTGAAAGAAAACAACTTCCAACCCAGACCGATGTACCCTGAAAAACTATCCTTCAAATTTAACAGAGAAATAAAATATTTCCATGATAAAGATCAACTGAAAAACTTCATGAACACCAAATCAACCATACAAAGAGTACTAAAAGATATTCCAGAAAGAGATAAGAAAGACCACATGTCTTCGTTAATTTTTTCTCATTGCTGAGACAAAATACCCAATGCCCAAAAAGAAGGAAGAAAACGTTTATTTAGCTTACACTTTGTGGAGGTTTCAGTCCATACTTGGCTGGTTCAGAGGCAGAGTGGCACATGGCAGAGGGCAAACATGCCTGGCAGGACAGCACAGGAAAAACAACCAGAGCAAAAGGGAAGAATGGCACAGCCTCTTTTTCTCCCTTACATTGTAAACAGGCTAACCCCATCCGGGGCATGTAGCTCTCACATAATCTCCATGCCCTCCTCTTCCACAGGCTCAGGATGTATACAAAGTAAGCACCTTGGCTTCCTGCTGAGTCACTCAGTCAATCCTCTAGACTCCCCAAGTTGACACAATGTATCAACCATACCAATCCACCACTTGTCAACTTGGCAATCAGACACACTTTAAACCAGCTTCCAGATACAAAGACATTATATTTCATTGGAACCATAACATTTTGCCCTCTAAAGATTCATGAACATTCCTTTATGAAAAGGTATTTACTCCATCTGCAAGGGTTGCCAAAGTCCTAACAGTTTCAGCATTGCTGAAAAGTCCAAGTCCCAAGTCTCCTCCAAGATGTGAGGCAAACTCTTTAGTTATAAGCCCCTACCCCCACCCCATGCAAATGAAAAGTTAAACACTTCCAACATTGAATGGCACAAAATGAACATCATTCCACAAGGTACCAACAGGGAAATATAGAGCACTGGGACCAAAGCAAGTCCAAAATCCAGTAGGGCTAACATTATGTCCTGTAATTCTACATGCAGCATCTGAAGCAACTTGTGGTACATTGTGAACTCCAAAGGATTTGCATGAGACCACCCCTAGGGCACTTCTGGTGGTTACAGCCTCCATGGCTTCTCTCTTAGGCTCATTTTGCTCCCTCCTTGCAGCTTTCCTCAGATGATCCACAATCCTGTATTTTCTAAACTTCTGAGGTCTCCAGGGCACCTTTTACTTCACACTCACAGCTTCACAAACTGCCCTCTGAAATCTGGGTGGAAGCCTCTTCAACCTCAGAACTCTTGCATTCTCCATGCACCTAAAGCCAGGGCCATGTGGATGATGCCAAGGTTTGCTGCCACCTGGAGCAGTAGCCAAACTTTCCTCTGTCTTGGCCATAGGGGTTGAGTGCCTGGATTGCTGGGCACACTGAATCCAATTCCAAGGAACAAATTCTCTATGCTGCCTCCATTCTGAAGCCTGGTGCAGCCGCGGCCGCCATTCTGAAACATGGTGCTCTGCAGCTTCCTTCCCAAGGCAAGGTCTCTCACCTTTACAGTTTTGAGGCTGCAAAGGGTAGAGACTTGCTGCTTCTTGTGATGCCCTCAGGCCATCTTTTCCATTCTCTTGTTCCTTCTCAGCAATAGAGATCTCCCCAGCCTTATCTTTGCAGTCCACAGCTTTACTGGAACTTCCTTTCTGGCCAAACTCAAAACATTTTAAATCATCCTGCTGGGCTCTTTGCCCTTGATTCTCAATGTAAATCTGGCTAAAAGCCCCCAACAATAGCCATGCCACTGCCCCAATATTCGACTGCCTTGAAATTTCTTTTGCGAGATTAATCAATCTGCTGCTGCCCTTAATCTCAGGTTTGGGCAGTTTTTGGACAGGAGCAAAATGCAGACAAACTTTTTGCCAAGTCATAACACACATCATCTGGAGTCCAACAACCAATGCAGTTCTTCCCAACAGAAATCTCCTGAACCTGGTCTTTACCAGCAGGATTTCTGTCAGCCTTCTGGTCTTCTGAGATCTGACCAGAATCTCCCATACAGAGCAGCTGAAGGCGTTCCAGCTCAATTCTTTCAGGCAATATCTCCAAACCTTTCCAAAATTCTTTCCACAAGCCATTTCCAAAAGCTCTCAAACCACATGGTCAGGTATAGTCACAGCAACAACACAACTCCGATGGTACCAAATTCTGTCTTGGTTACTTTTTTCTTGTTGCTGAGACAAAATACCCAGTGCCCAAAAAGAAGGAAGGAAAGGTTTATTTAGCTTACAGTTTGTGGTGGTTTCAGCCCATACTTGGCTGGTTCAGAGGCAGAGTGGCACATGGCAGAGGGCAAACGTTCATGGCAGCAGAGCACAGCAAAAACAACCAGAGCAAAAGGGAAGAACGGCAGGCAAAACAGCCTCTTTTTCTCCCTTACACTGTAAATAGGCTAACCTCACCCAGGAGGTGTGTACCTCTCACATAATCTCCATGCCCTCTTCTCCCACAGGCTCAGAATGTGTACAAAGCAAGCACCTTGGCTTCATGCTGAGTCATTCAGTCAAACCTCTAGACTCCCCAAGTTGACACAATGTATCAACCATAAAACCACAACTTGAGAACAACAACAGAAAAGAACTACCAAGCACAGCAAGCAAACAGAAGGGAAAAGAAGGAAGCAACAGCAGGAAAATAACATGACAAAGATCGGACAATAAATACCAGTTATAACTATTGGTGGTCTCAATGCACCAATCAAAAGAAGCAGACTGGGGGAGTGAATCAAGAAACAAAATCCAACAATAGGCTACATACAAAAAACACAGTTGACTTTAAAGGAAATTTATAAACTGAAAATTAAAGGGTGGAAAACAATACTCCCCATGACAGAAATCCAGAAAAAAGTGAGTATAGCTATTCTGTTTACAGACAATGTGAACTTCAAACCAAGAACAATCAAAAGAGATAAAGAAGGTTGCTACATACTTGTGAGGAAAAAATTGTAAGAGGAAGAGATAACACTCATAAACATCTATCTACCAAGTACAGGAGCACCCAACTATATAAGACAAATTTTAACGGACATAAAAAATGAAATAAGCAGTAACACAATCATAATAAGGGACTTTAACACCCCCCACTGTCACAAATAGATAGATCAACTAGACAAAAAATCAGCAAAGAATTAACAGAACTTAGCAAAACATGAACAAATGTACTTAGTAGACCTGTATAGTGTTCTACCCAACAGCATCAGAATATACATTCTTCTCAGCTGCACATGGGATTTTCTCTAAAATAGACCTTATGTTAGCACATAGAACGTGTTTAAGTAAATGCAAAGGAATAGAAATCATCCCATGTGTACTATTGGACCATAGCCCAATGAAATTGGAAATTAATGACAAAAGAAATCAGAAAAAATAAACACATGGAAATTATATAACACCTTCCTGAACAACCAATGGGTCACAGATGAAATAAAAGCAGAAATAAACACTATCTACAATCAAGTGAAAATGTAGATACAACTTAGATACAACCTGTGGGATGCATTGAAAGCAGTCCTCAGAGAAGTTTATAGCAGTGAATTTCCACCTCAGGAAAACAGAATGAGCACAAATAAACAATCTTATGCTGCACCTTAAGCTTCTAGAAAAACAAGAGCAAGTCAAACCCAAAGCCCAAAGAAGACAGGAAGTTATAAAACTCAGGGAAGAAATTAACACAATGCAGACTAAAAAAGAATACAAAAAATTAATGAATCAAAGAGTTGGTTCTTTGAAACAATAAATAAAATAGATAAACCCCTAGCCAACCTTAGCAAAAAAAGAAAGAAAAAACTGAAATAAATGCATAAAGGAATGAAAGGGGTAAAATCACCACTGATCCTGTAGAAATGCAGAGATCATCAATACTTACTTCAAAAATCTTTACTCTCATAGGACAGAAAACACAGAAGAAATGGACAGATTTCTAAATATGTATGAATTACCAAACCTGAATGAAGATACAAATATCATGCATAACTCAGTATCAACAAGATAAATTTAAAATGTAATAAAAAACTTGCTAATGAAGACAAGTCCAGATCCTGATGTATTCACAGCTGAATTCTACAAGAAATTTAGAAAAGACTTAATACCAATACTTCTCCAACTCTTTAATGAAATTGAAAGGGAAGGAGTTCTCACCAGCTCATTCCTGGAGGCACGTATTATTCTGACACCAAAATCAGAAAAAGACCTAACCAAAAAGAAGAACTATAGGCCAATCTCCCTAGTGAATATAGGTGAAAAATTCTCTCAGTAAAATACTAGCAAACAGAATGCAATAAATCATCAAGAAGATTGTACACCATGACAAAGTGAGATTCATCCCAGGAATCCAGGGATGGTGCAATATATGTAAATCAATTAATGTAGTATACCATATCAATAGAGCCAAAGATAAAAATCACATGATCATCTCAATTGATGCAGAAAAAGCTTTTGATAAAGTCCAACACTCATTCATGATAAAAACCCCACAGAAAATGTGAATAAATGGTATCTTTGACTCAATCTGATCAAAGCCAACTATGACAAACCAATGACTAACACCACACTAAAAGGTCAATAATTGAAAGCTTTCACTTTAAAATCAGGAACAAGATTAGGATGTCCACTGCCACCACTCCTATTCAATATAGTTCTGGATATATTTCCCAGAGCAATTAGACAAGACAGAGACATAAAAGGAATAAGGATAGGAAAAGAAGTAAAATTAACATTATTCACAGATTACATGATACTTTAGATGGAAGACCCCCAAAACTCCACCAAAAGACTCATGGATTTAATAATCAAATTCAGTAGCATAGCTGGATACAAAGTCAATACTAAAAAATCAGTAAAATTCTTATACACAAAAACAAACAGTAAGAGAAATTAGAGAAACCACACTTTTATAATAGAATATAAAAATGAAATACTTAGGAATCAATTTAACAAAAGAAGTAAAAGATCTATACAGTGAACATTATATGCTCTGAAAAAAAAGATCAAAGAGGATATCAGAAAATAGAAAGATATTCCTTGCTCATGGATAGGAAGAACCAACATTGTGAAAATGGCCATACTCCCAAAACTGTTGTATAAATTCAATGCAATCCCAATTAAAATATCATTAGTATACCTCACAGATCTAGAGAAAACATTTCTAAAATTCATCTGGAATCAGAAGAGGCCTAGAATAGCAAAAGCAATCCTAGACAACAAAAACAAGGCAGGTGGCATCGCAATTCCTGACTTGAAATTATACTACAAAGCTACTGGGATAAAATCAACATGATACTGGCAAAAAACCAGACCTGAACATTTAATGGAACAGATTAGAAGATGCAGAGACAACTACAAATACACTCAACGACCATATCTTTGACAAAGTTGCCGAATATGTTCACTACAAGAGAGATAACCTCTTTAATAAATGGTGCTGGAGAAACTGGCTTTCCACATGCCAAAAACTAAAAGTAGAAAAACTGTTTCTTTCACCATGAACTAAAATACAGTGAAAATGGATCAAAGCTCTAAATATTAAAACAGAAACAGTAATTCTACTGGAAGAGAAATTAGGTAAAATTCTTCATGACACAGGGTAGGCAGAGAGTTCATGAACAAAAACCAAACTGCACGGGAAATACTTCAAAGAATCAACAACTGGGATCTCATTCAGAAATTTTTGCAGGTAAAAAGAAATCACCAACTGAGTAGAAAGAAAACCCACAAATTGGGAAAAAGTTTTAGTCAACTGCCCCTCAGACAAAGGACTTCTATCTACAACATACAAAGAATTTTAAAAAATCAGAGGCCCAAAATTCAAAGACCCAATCTAAAAATGGGCATCTGAGATGAATACACACTTCTCAGATGAAGAAATACTAATGACAAATAAATACATGAAAAAATGTTCAACAACATTAGTCATTTGAGAAATACAGGGCTGGGGATATAGCTCAGTGGAATAAGCGCTTGCCTAGCAAGCGCAGGGTCCTGAGTTCGATTCCCAGTACCGCAAAAAAAAAAAAAAAAGAAAAAGAGAGAAATACAAATTGAAACAACACTGAAATTCCATCTCACCCCAGAAGTAATGGCTATCATCAAGAAATCACCCAAAAACACATACTAGAGAGGCTGTGGGGTAAAAGGAACCCTTCTCTACTGCTGGTGGGAAGATTGGTGAAATCACTGTGGAAATCAGTTTGGAGAGTCCTCACAAAACTAGGATTGGAAGTCCTATTTAACCCATCTATTCCCTTTCTGGGAATTTTCTCAGAAGAATTGAAAACATCATACCACAGTGATATATGTGCACCAATGTTTATAGCAGCACAATCTGTCATAGCTAAATCTTGGAAACAACCCAAATGTCCATCAACTGAGTAATGGATTTAAAATGATGTGGTATTTTTATACAATGGAATATTACTCAGCTATAAAGAAAGATAAACTCGAGGCTTTTATGCACAAATGGATAGAACTAGAGCCCATACTCATAACTGAAATAAATCGGACCCACATGTGTAAACACCATATTGTCTCACTAGTGTAAGAACCTGAAAGAGTAAATAAAACCAAAATGTACAATAAATAATATGAAAGAGCAAAAAATTGCTTAAAGCAAGGAACAACTGGGGTGAGAGAAAGAAGTGAAAGAAAAGAGAAGGAAGGAAGGAGAGAAAGAAAGAAAAAGAAAGAGAAAGAAAGAAAGGAAAGGAAGGAAGGAAGAAAAAAAGAATTATGTGTATATATATATATATATATATATATATATATATATATATATTAGAGAGAGAGAAAAGGCTAGCTGGGATAATTGTACTGCTGTTGTCTGGTGTTTTATTGAAAGAAAGTTAGTGCTTAAAATTTTTTACATTTTGACCAGTTTTGCATGCTTTTATCTGGTAATCTGAGCAACTGATTTGAAGACAACAATATACAATAGAACAACCATTGGTGAATTCCTACCATCTTGTCTAGTGAAACTCTGTCATCTCTAATTTTTTTAATAATTACTAATTTTTATTCTCTTTAATGGTTTGAACAATCTTCTAACATCTGGTAATCTGAGCAACTGAGTTGAAGATAACAATATGTAATATAACAACCACTGCTAATCCCTATCATTTTGTTTTGAAGCCCTGTATCATTTTTAATGTACTTGCTTTTTTGTTTATGTCTGTGATGTTGGTATTTTGCTGTTGTTCTTTTTTACTACTTTCTTTAAAATAAAAAAAGAAAATCTCTAAACATGTAAAAATTTACAACATCCTTATAAGTCAATCGAACGTCAAAAAGAAAAATTTAAAACACTTTTTTTTTTTTTTTTTTTTTTTTGCGGTACTGGGGATTGAACTCAGGACCCTGCGCTTGCTAGGCAAGCGCTTATTCCACTGAGCTATATCCCCAGCCCAAAACACTTTGAACTTAATGAAAAAGAACACACAATGAAACAAAATATGTGATACACAGATATGGTAGTGCTGGGAGGAAAATGCATAGTCCACCCTATCTTTCAAAAAACTAGGATAAAACCAAAAAGTGACACAAAGAAAACAGATAAGAATGACAAAGTAGAAATCAATGAAATTCAAAATAAAATGATAAAAAAATTAATGAAATAATAATTGGTTCTTTAAAGATAATCAGTAAAATGGATATACTTCTAAAAAAACTAAAAATCAAAAGAAGGCACAAATTACCAAATTATTACAGATCTGGGGCCACTAAAAAGATAAACAAATAATCCAATGAGTTTTATATTCCTAAATAGGTAATTTAGAAGAAATGCACCAATTCTTTGAACATCACAAACTTTCAAAACTCAACCTATATGAAATAAGTAATGTGAATTTTATAGAGAAAATTTAATCTATGTTTAAAATTTCATAGATAATAAATTTCCGTGCCCATATTTTTTCACTGAAGGACACTACTAACATTTCAAGTAGAATTAATGTCAATTTTATAAGTTTTCTCCTAAAAAATACAGAGGAGGGATGGACACATATATCAATAGAATAGAGTAGAAAATGCAAAAGTGGACCCACACAAACGACCTACTGCTTTTGAGAAAAATACAGAAATAATTTACTGAAGGATAGTTCCTTCAAAAAAACAGTGTAAAGCAATTGGATATTACTTGGCAAAACACAAAGACTTGAATAAAATTAGACTCAAAATTATGCAATTAGGGAATTAAAAGGGGAAAATCACAACAGAACTTGCAGGAATCCAAGAGATCATCAACACCTACTTCAAGAAACTGTTCCCTAGTAAGATAGAAAATACAGAAGAAATGGACAGATTCCTAAATACATATGAATTACCAAAGCTATAAAAAGAAGATATAAAAATTCTAAATAATCCAGGATCAATGAAATTAAAGAATACAAAATTACCAACAAAGAAATGCCCAGGTATTGATGGATTCACTTCTAAATTCTGCAAGAAATTTTAAGATCTAGTGCCACTACTCATCAAACTTTTTAACAAAATTGAAAAGGAAACAACACTCCCAAATTCATTCCTGGGAGCCACCATTACTCTGATATCAAAACCAGAGCAGGATCTAACAAAAACAAATAAACAAACAACCTACAGGCCAATCTCCTTAATGAAAATAGACCCCATAATCCTCAGTAGGATACTGGCAAAGAGAATACAGCAAATCATCAAGATTTTATACTACGACCAAGGAGGATTCACCTCAGGGATGCAGGGATGGTTGAACATATGTAAATCAATAAGTTCTTCAACATATGCAAATCCACATGATCATCTTTGTAGATGAAGAAAAAGCACTTGACAAATGCAACACATTTGTGATAAAATCCTACAGAAAATTAGAATAGGTCTTTATCTCAATTTGTAAAAGCCATCTATGATAAACCAACAGTCAACAACATAGAAAATGGACAAAAACTGGAAAATTTTACTTTAAAGTCAGGAACAAGACAAGGATGCCCACTGTCACCACCCCTATTCAATACAGTCCTGGAAATACTAGCTAAAGCAATTAGACAAGGAGAGAAATACAAAGAGTATGGGTGGAAAAGGAAGAAGTAAATTTGTAGGTGACATGATACTCTACATAGAGGACCCCAAAAACTCCAGCAAAAGACTCCTAGAATTACTAGGAATTCAGTAGCAGAATAGGATAAAAACCAATACTCAAAAGTCAACAGCACTCCTGTATATAAAGAACCAGTTCACTGAGAAATTAGGGAAACACCTTTCACAATAGCATTAAGAAAAATTAAATACCTGGGAATCAATTTAAACAAATGTAAAAGACTACATTGAAAACCACAGTACTCTGAAAAAGGAAATTGAAGAAGATATGAGAAAATGAGAAGATATCCATTGTTCTTGGATACACATAAGCATTCTAATAAAATTGGCCATACTCCCAAAGTTGTTATGCAGACTTAATGCAATCCCAATCAAAACCAATACTATACCTCACAGAACTGGAGAAAACAATCCTAAAATTTATTTGGAACCAGAAGAGTGCTAGAATAGCAAAAACAATTCTAGGCAACAAAGGTAAGGCAGGGGGCTTCATGAGCACCAACTTGAAATTATATTACAAAGCTAATGAGATAAAACAGCATGGCACTAGCAAATAAAACAAAACAACAAAAAAGACCTAGGAATCAATGGAACAGAATAGAAGATGCAGAAACAACTACAAAGACACTTAGCCACGTTATATTTTTGGGGGGCGGGTACAGAGAATCAAACTCAGGACCTTGTGTTTGCCTGACAGGCACTTATGCCACTGAGCAACATCCCCAGCTTGGCAACTTTATCTTTGACAAAGGGGCCAAACACCTTCTCTTTAACAAATGTTGCTGGGAAAACTGGCTTTCCACATGCTGAAGATTAAGCCTAGATTCATATCTCTCACCATTAGCTAAACTAAGATAGAAATAATCAAAGATAAAATATTAAGACAGAAACACACAATATGGTGGAAGATAGAATAGATGAAATTCTTGAAGACAGAGGTGTAAGCAAAGACTTCATGAAGAAAACCCCAATCACACAAGAAATATAAAGAATCAACAACTGGAATCTCATTTTACTAAAAGGCTTTGCACAGGTAAAGAAATGACCAACAGAGTGAAGGGACAACCCACAGGAAGGGAAAACATTTTTACCACCTATTCTTTGGAGAAAGAGTAATATCGAATATACAAGAACTCAGGAAAATCAGAGCCCCCAAATTTAAAGACTCACCCCAAAATGGGCATCTGAAATGAGTAGATACTTCTCAGATGAAGATGCACAAACAGCAAATAAATATATGAAAAATGTTCAATATCACTGGTCATTTGAGAGATACAAATTAAAACAACACAGATTCTATCTCACTCCAGAAAGAATCGCTATTATCAAGAAACCAAACAATAACAAATGCTGGTAAGGCTGTTGGGAAAAAGGAACTCTTCTCCACTGTTGGTGGTTATGTAAATTGGTACAATCACTATGGAAATCAGCATGGAGCTTCCTCAAAAAACTAAAACTAGAGGTTACATTTGACCCAGCTATTCTTCTCTTTGGTATCTCCCTGAGAGTTAAAAGTGTCATACCAGAGTGACATATGCACTACCATGTGTATAACAGCACTTTTGTAATAGCTAAATCATGGAAACAGCCCAGATACCCATCAGTGGATGAATGGATAAAGAAAATGTGATTTTTATATACAATGGAGTACTATACTGCCACAAAGATTGATAAACATAAGACTTTTTTAGGTAAATGGATGCACCTTGACATAATTTTAAGTGAAATAAATGGGACACACATATTTAAATATCACATTATTTCTCTTATTTAAGAAATTCACAGAGTAAATAATGAACAAAATGAATGATAGGTATTAGCAAGCAGGAAGCAATGCTTAAAAGGAAAGAGAAACAAGGGAGCAGGGAGGGGAAAGGAAGAGAAGGAGTAGGGGGAAAGTGAAGAGATTGGAGGAAAAGCAAAGGGACCGAAGTTTTGTAAAGGGGGAGGGGAAGCAGGATTGAAGAGAAGAGAGGAGAATGAAAACAAAGAATTGAGATATATCATAGACAGGTGCAAATTCCCTATGATGAATGTGATCATTATGTATGTCAAAAGTGTACCAATAAAGTTAATTTTTAAAAATTTACTCAAACTTGTCACATATTCAAAACTAAAACATAAAACCTTGATGCAAGGTTTCTCTGATGAAGGGGCAGCTGCTACAGAATTTGCCCTGAAGCCATCTTTGCATGGTGGATAGAGATGCATTAATATCTGCTCAAAGAGTGGTGTCTGGATTATGGCTGTGTGTCCATTAGAAAGAAATTAAGGATTGATCAGTGGAAAAGAAACCTTTGTAGTGCTAACAATTCTCTAGGGAACAGAAAAAAAAATGTGTTTCTGTATTCAAAAATGGAAAGGTAAGTCCAAAGGTTTTTAAAAATATCATTTACTTGAAACTTCATATCATAGACAGGAAAAGTTGTCTTGTACTAAGTCATTCATATAAAATTTGTTTTACTAATAAAGGTATTTATATGTATAAAAATGTAGGAATTAAAAATAGCAACTCTTTTGCCCATGCATGTCATAAACTTTCCTGAAACACGTTTAGACCAACAAAAGGTTCTCTCAAAAGGTTTTCTGGAACTTACCCTTCATGTTTTCTTTAGTTACTTGCAAGCAGAGAGAAAGCCTTTCTCCTTGTAGCTATACATTTGCTATAGTTATCTTTATTTTGGATTCTCTAAAACCAAAGGTAATTTTGAGTTATTAGGCAGAATCTTGCACAGTTTTGAGAAGTAAAGCTGGTTTCAACAGAAGATTAAGGGCTAGTGCTGAACAGTAAAATTCCCTTTTTCCTTTGTCACGTGTTCTGAAACACGGGTAATCATGACATGTTTTGCTTATAGGGGTCCTGGGCTAGAATCCCAAAGATGGCACTGGCCAGGACACACTTCTTTGTTTTTGTCCAGATCCCCAAATAAACTTCTCTTTTTCACATGCACACAAACAACCCCCCAGTCCTCTCCAGATAGGACACATCGCCTGCCCATGTTAACTTCACCCCCCCCGGTCTAGCCTAGTAGAAACCTGTTCCCCAGATCCCTCCTCTGAGGGTCCTTGCAGTCTCCTGCAACCCTCCTGCGCTGACAGTAAAGGCTTGTTTTTACTTACCTCTGTCTCATGCTCTACCTGGTGCCAAATCTAACAGGCTGTGCACTTATTTTGTAATTTCACAGGCTATGAAATTTCATTCACAAAGGATTGTTTCATTGCTGAGTCAGTTTGTTTTGAGAATTCTTTTAGATATGAGTCTTTTTGTTGAATATGTGGTTTTTACATACATTTATTCTCTCTGTAGCTTGTTGATTCTCAGAACAAAAGTTTTAAATTTTGGTGAAAGCAAAGTTACCATATTTTTTTCTTTTATGCATTCTGCTTTGGTGTCAAGTCTAGTAATTCTTCACAAAGCCTTAGGCCCTGAAGATTTTCCCTTGTTACTGTTTACATTTTACTTTCAAATATATGCCCATTTTGATATAGTTTTTAAAAATTTAAACACTGAAATTCTATGAGATATACTGATACACGTGTAACATTCACATAAGGCTAAACATCTATCAGCTCAAACATTTTTATATGCAAGCATTCAATCTTTTCTTCTAGTTTCATGAAATAATAGTGTATCATTGTATTAATGCTTACAGGAGCTTTCTGAGCTGGGGCAAGGCTCCTCAAAAGACTGCACGCGCTCTGAATCAGATTTATTTCAGGACACAGAAATTTACAAGATTGGCCTGCAGTGGCTGCTCATGGAGTCACATGTAGAAGAGTGCCAAGGATCTGTCCTAACAGTACAAACCCGAAGGACGCAGCTCAAGGCCTGGAGCCCACAGCAATGTCCTGTGCAAATGTGCATAAGGAGACCCAAGGACCCATGACAAAAGACTGGGGGACTGCGCTGGGAGGCGGAAAGGTCCGTGCTAGAGACTGCAGTCTGCACTGGCGCTGGAAGCTGAAGAATCTGTGTGGAAAGGCAGGAGAGGACACTCAAGGAGAAGGCAAGAATAGGAACTCTTCCGAAGAGAATGGCCGAAGCTCCTCCAAGAAAAATCAGCCGCCGTGGAGCTCTTCCAAGGAAAATCAGCTGAAATCCCTGCCTCCTGTATTCCAACCACAGTCATCCTTAAAGTGGGTCTTCCACGTCCAGAACACAATTCCACTGGGTGTTCTCCAATCAAGTTGATGATCAATTAAACACCACAATCTGGTTACATGTAGTCATTCACTGTACGATAGCACATCAGAACTTCATCCTCCTACATTAAATAATCTGTCTACTGTGTGATGGTAAGGTCAAAATATTTAACCCAGGAGTGTCCAATTTCTTCAGCACCATTTGTTGAAAAGGCTATTGTCCTCTATCAGATTACTTTTGAGCCCTTGTCTAAAATCACTTGAGCATAATTGCATGGGTGTATGTTCGGTTCTCTATTCTATTCCATTGTGGCTATTCTTCTGCTGGCACCATGTTGTCCTGATTACTGCAGCTACCTAATACATCTCAGAGTCAGGTAGTGATTTTCATTTTATTCTTCCTTAAAAATTTAAAACAATTCTAGTTCCTTAGCCTTTCTGTATAAATTTTAGAGGAGTCTTGCTCTTATCTTCAAAATAATCTTGCTGTGGTGTTGACAGGACTTTTGCTCAATCTGTATGAAAACAATTGATATTGAGTATCTGAATTCACACTATCTCTTGTTTAGGTCTTCAATTTTTTTAATCAGTGTTCTGTAGATTTGGTATACAAATATTGTACAAGTTTTGTCAAATTTACACCTAAGTAATCTTGGGAGAAACTGTAAATTGTATGTTAAATCTTGTTTCTATAGATTTATTACTATAACTAGTGCATAGAAGTACAACTGAGTTTTTTTGTTGATCACACACCTTGAGACATTGCTGAACTCAATAATTCTGTTTGTTTGCTTCTTTATTAGAGATAACATTACCTCTTTCCAATCTCCTGTGTGCTTTTTATTTCTTTTTATTGCCTTATGTGCTGGCTACAAGTTTCCCTATTAAGAATATTGGCACAAGTTTTTTCCGTTTTTGTTTTTTTGAGAGAGGATCTCAGGCTGGCCTTGAACTCCTGGTGATCCTCCCGCATCAGTAAGAAAAGTACTGAGATTGCAGGCGCATACCACAAAGGGGTCCTTGCCTTATTCTTATCAAAGGAATAAGTACTGTCTTCATCATTAAGTGCAATGTTAGTTGTAGGCTTTTTGATGATGTTTTTATCAAATTAAGGAACTTCCTCTTTATTCCTACTTTTGAGGGTTTTTTTAATGAATGGATGTTTTGAATTTTGTGAAATGATATTCATACATCAACTTATATGATTATGTGATGCTTCTTCGGGCCATTCATATGGAGAATTACGTTCATGGGTTTTTAAATAGTGAATCACTCTTCTGTATTTTCTGATCAATGTCCCTCATAAACAAAGATATAAAAACCCTAAATGGACTTTTAGCAAATTTTGTTAATTTTTCTATTGGTGGTGTCACAAATCACCACAAACTCCATGACTTAAGACAAATGAACAGTCTCCTACAGTTATGAACATTTAAATTCAATATGACCAGGATCAGGTCAGGGCGTGGATAGAGGTTGTTTTTCTAGAGGTTTTGAGGGAGACTATTTCATTGACTTCCCCATCTCCACGGGCCAGCTTGATGTCTTAAACTGATGCAAAACGTTTACCTTTTATGTTCACTTTGATTTAGGGAAGAGCCAGAATTTGCAAGGTACCAGATCCAGTGAGAAAAGTGGATGAGGACACACCATAATGTTTTTGTTTGACAGATATTGCTATAAATGATTTGAATCATCAAGACAGCCACAAAAAGATGCTTATGAAAGACAACTTCCAGAACTGCTTCAGAAAGTGCCAAGAATGATGGGATAATTGTGTTCAAAGTGAGAAATATTTTGGAGATTAATAGCAATGTCTGTTACTATATTATCATACCACATGCATCCTTTGACTTACAGCCCCCTTCTCCCATATTTAAAGATAGTAGTGTAGCATCTTCAGATTTTATGGATCTAACTCTTAACTCATTTTATCTCTCTTGTATAGGAATCCTTGTGAGTACATTAGCCCTATGTGGACAATCCAAGACAACCTTCCAACTCAAGATCCCTAACATTTGCAAAATTCCTTGGTGAAAACTCACAGGTTCCAGACAAATGAACATCTTGAGGGGCCATTCCCAGCCTATCACATTTCTTTTGCTGTACTATCTTTCTGGGTGTAGGTATCAGGGCAATGCTGTACAACCTCTATCAAAATTCTGCTGTGATATATTACATTTTATATTTTGTTATTTTTCTTACTGTTGCTTCCCTGACTTGATAATACTGTGAGGAGTGTTACTCTGTTAATGTCAGTGCAGACTGTATTTCTGAACATAGGTAGAATGTCTTGTCATCTAATATAATAACAAAATAAAATAAAATATACTTCACTGTGCCTTAAAAGTATGGCTCATTGGCTATTTTCTTTTTCTTCTGTTGCTTTGACATGCACATTTGCAGATATTTAAAAAAACTGTATGGAGGCAGTATTCGTACACTTGAAATGCTATCAAGTTCTAAGTATGTCATTATGATTTGTACCGTGCCAGGCAGTAGTGCCAAGTGATGAGAACACATGGTGTCTGCTGCAATGACTCAACTACACTACTGTGGTATGAAAGCAGCCATAAACACTACACTATGTACATGAATGAACATTACTGTTTCCATAACCTTATTGATGAACATTAAAATTTTGAGTTTCACATAATTCCCATGTGCCACAGAATATTATTCTCTTTTTGATTTTTAACCATTTAATAATGTAAGAAGCTTCCTTAGCTTGCAGGTCATTTAAAAATGGGTGGTAGGGCAGATTTTGCTGTGGGCTATCATTTGCCAAGCCCTGCCTTAATCTCATGGAACCTACATTCTGGAGCGATAAGAAAAATAGGTAAGAAAAATTGACCAGACAAATCAGATAATTTTATGTCTTGGGAAAGTAAATAGTAAGATGGTCAGATAATTTGTCTTGAGGAGTGGTTAAAGGTGAGCTTGAATGACGAGCCATCTTCAAGGAAAACAACACAGACCGTTCTGGAGAACGGTTAAGAACGAATGTGGGAGGCGGGCACAAATTTGGTCAAGTAGTGTGTGACAGGACTATGGTAAAGAGGTGAAATGGTGTGGGAATATTCAGGAATTAAAATAAGAAAAATAACATCATTGTTAAGAAAGTAACTTTATTTATCTGACCGCAGCATGAATTATAAAGCCTAATTGTGCTGAGTTTGTACTGTAGCCCCTTGTTAATTTATATCACTCCATGAAGCATTATAAATAGGGGGATGTTTTCATATTTGACAAATCATCCAATAAAAAGTCTTTACCATCCAGTAGTATATCAATAAGAATAGACACAATTAGACGACACAGTCTGTTTCTTTAGGTGATCATCTGTAAGTTAGGACGCTTTATTCTATACTTGTTTACAATACAAATGTGTTGTTCACGGGATCCCTCTTAAAACCATTTATAGTAGTTTTATGTAAAAAGTCTAGTTTTTAAAATAAAATTTAAAATAGTAAGTCCTTAGTTTATATCTTATTTTTATAGTGATTGATTTGTGTATGCCAAACTTGTTCTAGTTTCTTCCAAAGCATTGAAAAAAATCATTTTTAAGTTTGCATTGATTTGTGGCAATATCTGTATTCAACAATCAAATGCTACACTATTTCCTTTTAAGTGGCTATGCACTTAATTACTTTCACTTGTTCAGCAATTAATTAGTTTCAGAGACTTCTTATTTTGGTATTGAACCTGACTATTGATAGTTGAAGCAAATACTGTGTCAAGATTGCAATATATGTTTTCCAGTCATAACACATAAAAGTTTTCACATCTGAAAAAAGCTCTCCATTTCTCCACTGTAATATCATCTAATATCTTTCATAATTGTGAAATATCCCTCAAGTAGTTTCTTGTTTTCATTCATTTTCTCCAGTATTGCTTCTAGTAAAAACGAGGCAAAAGGAAGCTGTAAAAGAAACACACAAAAAATGTTATCAAAACTGTATTTTTTCAGTTCAAAAACATCCACTAAATTATAATCACACCATTCGAATTTAGCTATCTGTAACTCTACACCCATAAGGTCACCCTACCAGTTTTCTTTTCAACTGATCTTGCTGGTTAGGGTGGGTAATTTTGTCTTTTCTAATAAAAATGATAAAAGAGCAGAAGTAAAATGAAAAAAGATAAACGCCTTATTGAACAATCCATGGCTTACTGACCATGTTAATGATGTAATCTGCAATACAAGCAGCTAAGCCATTTGTCTTCAGTCAGCTGATCGATAGCAGGGTACAATCATCTCTAGGGCACTCAGGCTCACAGAAGGGGTACTGTACATTCATCACTCATAAAAGAATGGGAGAGAACTATCAATATGCTGGTCTGTGTGAGAGCTGAACATCTCAAGAGTTGCAGGATAAAACTTCAGAGGGAAAAAATGGCAAAAGTATACTCATTGATTAAGTTGTTAAAGTTTGTTTGGTACATCAAAGTGTAATATACATGTTTCAAAAACTGCTGAGTTTATGAAATGTGAGTACATTTTAAAATTTCATAATTGACACAACTTTTCTGGTAGTTTCACTGTTCACTGGCTTGCTGGTAGACCTTAGCCTCACACAATAAAGTTAGGGGCATTAAGAAAATCTGAGAAGTTGCTCCAGTCACCTCCCATAGTCCTAATAATGTCCTTTGATCTGTGTTCTTACTTATCTTGTCTTACATAAAATAAGAATTAAAAGTTGAGTAAGTATTTCTTGGACTTTTGCTTTTAGCTGGAAAATATATTTAGTCCTCTTCCCTGGAGGAAGAGAGTCAGACTCCTTTGTGCAAGTGTGACCACTGATGGCCTCACCGGTCAGCATTTGACCAAAGGTGGCCTATGTCCTCAGTATGGGCTGTTCAGCTAAGGCAATTAAATCAATCAGAATGGTTCTTCCCTGAAGCTGGCTGCTAAGTAGAGAAAATGTTGGCCATGGCAGTGAAACTATGAAGAAACTGACCACAGAGGATATAGAGGATAGAGACCAGACCAGGTGCACAGAACTGCCTAGGTCCTACATAATTTTCTAGCTTAAATTCTTCTTAACTTTATAATAATCAGCCTTTTCCTTAAGCTGTCTGAATCTGGATCTGTTCCCTTCAAACACAAGAGCTTCAGAAATTTGTCTTAATTCGAAACATAGCAGTGAAGAAAATCTAAGCTATCATACTAGATACCAAAATAGGACATTTCTTCATTTCTAAGATATGTCTGAGTAAGATAAACACACAGACAAAACAGCTTTTCTGGCGCAGGGTACTGTCCCATTAGTACCCATGTATTAGTAATGCATTCCAGTTTCAGAAGTATAAAAAGTAGGAAGGTACATTTCAGACTTTAGGAAAATATGTTTAATTCTCCTCCAGTAGATACTGATATCAATAGCAAATTACAACTTTTAAATTTGCATTCTGGGATGTGGAAGGGAGTTATATTTAGTAAAATTTCCAGCTTTATCAATAAAATAAGTTAAATGTTCAGGACATTTATATTAGGTGTTAAAAAATTAACAATAAAAATTACAGAACTATTGGGTAACCACTTGCTCATTGAACTACATTTCTCAGTATTATATGCACTCTTTCCAAAAAGGAAGATCAACACGATGAAAGTGACCTCCCACCCTCTGAACTGGTAAGAACAAAGTAAAAGTGTGACATGTTAGCATTAGTCTCCCTCAAAATATTCTTTGCTCTAAACACACTCTGCATGGTTCCTGCCACTGTCTGAAGTGTTCTGGAAGTCCTCTTTAGTGAATGTTTCATTGCATTGTCACGGCTGCACCACGTCCTGGATTGATTTGAAACATCTATCTTTCCTGGTCATTTTGCCTTGGGGGAGGAGCCCACAGTCACATGGTCCCAGATGCCATGAACGAGGTGGGTGAGGACATAGTATAGTATTTTTAAGCATTGTCAGTCAGTTGGATGGCGCATCCTCAGCAGCATCCACTTCAGGACATCCCACAAAGACACTCCCTGGAAAGGATTTCCACAGCTGGTTAGGAAAGTGGCAAGGACAGTGTGTCAGTGTGTTCAGAAGGAGAACAGTTGAGGGGCAATGTATCCTTTATTGCAAGATTTTTAAGTTAAACAGCATTTTTTATCAGTGCTTATATAAAATTTTATGTACTATATCTGCTTTAAAAAAGGATCTGATTCAGTGAGACTTTGATATGTTTATAAAAAAGGTCAACATAGTTTGTTATAAAACTGAAAATGCAAAATTTAGTATATTTATTTACACATATACACCTAATACACAAATGCATTACATATACATTTAGATAAATAAAATACTCTTGATTATCTTGAAATTAAAATACTAAATTTATTAAAATAATCAAGAATGCTATCGTAAGTAACAACTTATAATTTAAATGTGGCACTAAATTTTGAGGTAAATTTGTTGTCATTTATGTTTCTACCGTACATCCTAGTGGAACTCAGAATTCTAATTCTGCTGAAAACTGACATGCCTAGAGAGCTGTGCCTGCTGCTTTCAAACCTTGGTAAAGACTGTGATATGCCTTTCCTTTACTTTTGAGACTTACTCTAGAGTCTAGAAGTTATAAAACAGCATTAAAAACAATTGATAATTTTAAGTTGTTTTACTTATTCTTTTGCCTTAAGGAGTATTTCTATAATATCTAAAACAAATTGCTCTTCTAGCCTGTTTCTAAATTCCTTGGGGTGGAGGTGACCCTTAATAAAATACTTCAGGATTCAGTAAAAAGAACTGTCAGCAAGTTCTTCTTTTCTTTTTTTGGTGGTACTAGGGATCGAACTCAGGACACTGCGCTTGCTAAGCAGGCACTTATTCCACTGAGCTATATCCCCAGCCCCTGTCAGCAAGTTCTTTATGGCTATGGTAAATTATACACTATGGTAGAGAATTGCTTGAACATTTAAACATCTGAACATTAGCTATAACTTTTTTTACAGACCCAACAGAACCTCTATGCCTGTGACTTTTTGTCTGGCTCCTGAGGGACACTAGAATTCTGTCTTCACACCTTACTAGGTTAGGGCTAACTCTTTTGTCTCTGGACCTTCAGTAGCTGACAGTGGTCTTACCTCCCCCTACTCCCTACTCCCAGTAGGTCACTTTTACTCAAATGATGACTAGTATTCTCATACAACAGAGACTAACATGGTACCCTCACCTTCAAGAGAATGCATTAGTTTGAGTATGGACTCCTGTCACCTTTTGTGGACAACTAACCTCAAATTCTGATGTCTGACACATTCCTAATTTATTCTACCTCCTTGCAGGCTTTTTTAAAAAAAATAAGTTCTAGCTACCTGCAGGGTAGGGCCAATACATAATATTAGCATTCAGTTTACCCTCATATAACTAACTTTATTCTCAAGAGCCAAAAAGCATGCAGCTCGGGGACACGCCCATCACCCAGGTGCTCCTTCAGGCTAGGTGGGTTCTACAGCAAAAGGGGCTCTTGAGAGCTCACCGTCTGCTGTAACAAGAGGAGTCCTTCTTGTGTAGACATTAAAGAAACTATTTGGGAGCTTAGAAGGACAGGTGTGAGTACCAGTATTTACCATTAAATATGAATACTGAATTCAGGAAAAAAACACAGCTTAATTGAAATAAAAAAAATATTTACCAGGTAGACCTTTGTTACTAACTGAACTGAATGTTTGCATCTTCCCCAAAATTTATGTGAAACTCTAAATCCTAATATTATGGGGAGAATGTAGGGAGGTACTATAATTATAGAGGTGGATCCCTCATGAATGAGATTAATGCACTTAATTGATAGGAGAATTTACTTATTCTCTCTGCCATGGGAAAACACAAGAAGAAGACCAAAGTCTACAAATTAGGAAGAGAACCCTCACAGATAGTGGATCTTGAAATTTCCAGTTTCCAGAACTGGGAGAAATAAGTGTTCACTGTTTAAACAGCCTTGCCTATGATTTTCTATTATAGCTGCCTGAGATGATTAAAATAAGCTCTAAATGGAAGGACGGGGGAATAAAGGGTTTGGGAAGGATACAAAGAAGAGCCGACTTAGCCTCTTATTTCCTACTGGTTTAAATATGCCCCCCCCCATCTGGGTGAATGCAGACGATGGATCACACAGGCACATGGAAAGGGTTCAGCAAATATGTCTTATGCACCTAATTACATGCCAGGCAGTGGGAAAAGCCCCCTCTGGCGTGACTTACAGCCAATCTAGAAAAAGGTGTGCTTTTCAAATGAATAACAAAACTTCATTATTAGACCCAGGAAATCACTAGAATACTAAGTTTAGATTCTTTGCTATGTTTTTCCCTTGGCTTCAAGGATAATGATCATACAATACAAAAACACTTTCACTGGTGAGAATGTATTTTTACATGTATTATTTTATTTGTCATCCAAAGTCTGTGACCCTTTTTTGTAGTTAAAGATACCAAGTTGTTGCTTTTACTGTCTTCTGCTACCATGAACTGTTGCCCCTCTGCCACATGCCACCCTGCTTTGGAGCCAGCCAAGTATGGACTGAAGCATCTACAAATGGTGACCTAAATAAGCCTTTTCACCCTTTAACTTCGGGTGTCAAGTATTTTGTCTCAGTAATGAGAAAAGTAACCAAGACATGCGTTAAAGAGGCTGTAGTGACTTTCTTTGAGCTATTTCAAACGATGGTATGAGAAAGGTCATAAACCTGCCTTTTCACCATAAACCACTGCAAGCATACTGTGTGGAGATAATTTGGTCAACATAAGGAGAAACTGAGTGAGAGTCCAAGGCATGTGAAGCTGAAACAGGACTTGTTTACCAGTTACTGAAGTTCCTATTATTCCACAAGGCGAAGCTCATCCTCAGGAGGAGTGGCTGCTTAGACATTTTACGATGCGAAGATTCTAAGAAGGGTGTTTTGATTCTATTACTTTGTAGTGTTTCCTTTCATAAATCTTAATCTCTTGTCCATAGGTCATGGTAAAGTGTGATTATAAATCTATATGAAAAATGTTATTACTTGAGTGTTATGAGAAAATAGACCACAGGAGTGGACACAGGCTGGGGTTCAGGGTACAAGAGTGGGGTGGTTTTGTTCTATACTGCTCCTCTGGGTAATCCATAACATCATGGCACAGTTTGCCAACTGTTTGTTTTCCCTCAGTATGTTATAAAAGATAAAAGATTACTGACTGTGCCCTTGAGAAATCTATTGCCCTGAGACAAAATCTGACTGTACTGCATGTGGCCACTTTGATTTGGCCCTGACACGAATAAGCGCCTCCACATGTTTTGGCAACAACACGGTAAGATAACTCTCTATAAATTAAACCCATAAAATCATACTAGAAAGGGATACTAGCTGTGGCTCCTATACATGGCCTTGAAACCCTACCCTAAACTGAACTTTAAACATGACAGACAGCATAGCCTGTGTCATACCAACCGTGTTTAGGTTACTGTTTATCAGCACCAAGTGCACTCGCGATGCTGTGCAGCTACTCACATCCACCTCCGGGACCTCTCCAACTTCCTAAGCGAGAACTCACATCTGTGTTAGATGGCAGCCTCCTGCTTCCCTCCTTCCATCAGCCCTTGGCAGCTGCCTCCTTTCTGCCTCTATGGATGCAAGTACTTTACGTACTACACACAGTGCAATCATGCAGTATTTCTCCATTTGTGTCAGGTTTCTTTCACTTAGGATAATGTCTTCATTATTGAGATCTTCAAGGTTCATTCAGGTTGTAGCATGTATCGATATAGTACTTCATTCCTTGTTAAGGCAAAATGAAATGTACACAAAGGTTGGGTTGAAAATATTCCCCGCAAAGGCTCCTGTATTCAAGGTGGGGCTCCTGGAGGATGACTGGATCGTGAGGGCTCTCACTCTGTCAGTGCATTAATCTCCTCATGGATTTATAGTTTGATGGCATTACTGCAAAGTGACAGAATCTTAGAGCTAGAGCCTCATTAAAAGGAGCTGCGTGGGAATGTGGCCACGGGACTGTGCCTGGGCTCCAACCCCTTCCTTCCGGACTCTCTGGCTTATCTCCTGATGGCCACGGGTGAGCACCCCTCCTCTGCCACGCTCTTCCCACACAATGTTCAGGCTCAGACAGGCTTGAAACAAGAAAACCAGCTGATGGCGGACAGAAATCCCTAACACTGTGAGCCAAGATACGCTCTCCTCCTTTAGGCTGTTTTTCTAAGGTATTTTCTCAGTAACAAAAATCTTATTAATACTATGTACATTTTATATAAAAATGTTTGTTCATCCGCCAATGGGTATCTTTTCTACTTTTGGCTTTTGTGAAAAATATTGTTATGAATATTGTTGTACAAATATCTCCTTCAGTCCCTGTCATTATTTCTTTGGAGATATACACAGAAATAAATTTTCTGTATAACATCCCCATGCTTAATGTTTTGATGAACTGGTATAGTATTGTGTACAGCAGCTTATACTAACTAGTTTACACTCCCACCAGCAATATACCTGGGTTACAATTTCTCCACATCCTCACACATACTTGTGATTTGTGCTGCTGCCAGCTTTACGCTCTTTGAAGGCCTGCATTTGTCTCCCATGGTGACCAGCCCTTTCATATAAAATAGGCACTCAACACATGTTTGCTGAATGAATATTGCTAATCACAAGTATGTATAGCAATTGAACTAGATGTTAATACAGAACTTCTATGAAGAAATCATTTTATGTGATTAAGACTCAATTTTAGAATAAAACTTTTTTGTTCATTTCAGCACAAAGATATATACTAAGAGATAAACATACACAAAGAGAGCTATCAAAAATGATTTAAAAGACAAGAATTATAACAAAAACTGAAAATATAGGTTAGAATAAGTATTTATTTATTTATTTAAATGCTCATTTTAACTGTAATCACTAATGCCTCTTTTCTGATATATGAAAGTAGGTTTTAAACTGATAAATAAAAATATGTATTCCAGCAAATCTCTGACTGGAGAATTTTAATTTTTGCTATGAGGACTAAGTGTGTGTATGTGAGTTGATGTGTGCATGTGTGAGACAGGGTAAAGGTCTCAGTGTGCAAGTACGACAGCACATTAGTTACAAGTACAACAGCAAGCAATCACACCATAAATGTCTTCACTACTATAAGGAAGAAACTTTCAAATCTGCCCCAGGCCAGTCATATGCTCTATTTACAAAAGCCAGGGAGATTTACAAACCTTTCCCACTGCCATACTACAGTGCATTCTACAGAAGGTAAGCATATTTTATAGAGAGAACACTGGGGAAAGTGAACCATTTTAAATTTCAGCACGGCAAAATCTGAAGCAACGAACAGGAACAGAAATATTGAAAGCAAAAGAAAAACTACTGATCAACGTCTACTTTTAATGCTCAACAAATGAAAGAAAAAGATACACTTTTTAATATGGTTTCAATACAAACAACTGGTTGATGTGCAGTGGACGAACATGGATTAGATGAAACCCAGAGACGAATTAGCAAACGAAAAAGAGGAAGGCAACAAGGAAACAAAACCAAGACATTTTTCCAATTGTTCATGGCTAAAGATTTTTTAATAGGTTCCAGTAAAGAACCATATGTACTATGAGTTATAACTATAAATTGTTTTATATGTATATACATTACACACACATAAAAATACACAGTGAATGTTTGAAGAAAAAATTTACTACAGTAAGAGACATGTGGCCACTAATCCTGCTGAAATGTTCCCTGTCACCTACTCCGTCATCCTTGCCACCTTCTGAAGCAGTTGGGGAGGTCTTCTTGAGAGGTGCTGTGTGGTGGACGCTGCTGTGTGCCATCCAGAAGAAAGGCAAAACTGTAAAAGCATTATGCCGTGTCCTCACCCACTTGTTGCAGGATCTGGCACTGTGTGCCCTATGGCTCCTCCCCACCCCAAATAACCATGAAAAGTAGTCATTCCGAACTGACTCAGGACATGCAACACCCATGACAACACCACTCAGCATTCACAAAAGAAGACTTTCAGAGCTGCTTCAGCCAGTGGCAAAAAGGATGGGATAAGTGTGTTTGGAACGAGGGGTATGTTGTGAGGGGGATTAATGGCAATAGGTCTTTTATTATAATAAAATTTTTAAAATTTAAATATTTAGTGAATGTTTCAATCACATCTTGTACATATATATATATATCCACGATTCTATTCATGTTAACTATTTAATAAGTTTTAGTTTATGTTTTAACTATTTGTGTGTGTGCATATATATATATATATATATAAAATCACATATAAGATATGCTATCTATATCTTAGTTACTTTTTTCTCATTGCTGAGACAAAATACATAACACCCAAAGTTAAAGGGGGAAAGGTTTATTAGTTCACAGTTTATAGAGGTTTCAGTCTATAATTGGCTGGTGTCAAGGCAGGTGGCACATGGCAGAGGGGAACAGTTCATGGTGGTGGGAGACAGCAAACGCAATGAGAGGGGCAAGCCTCTTTCTGCCCCTTACACTGTATGGAAGCCATCCGCCCAAAGAAAGATGTGGCACTGATACCCTTAGTCCCAGCACTGGGCCATGAATCAATCATAATCTCTAGAATTAGCCACCTTTGAAAAGCCCTCCCCCCATGACTGCATGAGGCTTTGGGGAGACACCTAGACACAAACTATAAGTTTAGTTTAAAAATATATATATATTTTTTAATATGTCGCATAGTAGGGAATTATTATTAGCTATTCTAGAGATTGAACCCAGGGCCCTATGTATGCTGGGCAAGTATATACTTAGCTACATCCCCAGCTCTTTTCATTTTTACATTGAGACAAGGGCCTTAGCAAGTTGCACAGGATGGCCTCTAACTTGTGATGCTCCCTGCCTGAGCCTCCTGCGTGGCTGTGGTTATAGGGATGCACTATTGTGCACAGCAAGGAATTGTTTTAAATAGAGATGTAACACATAACAAAATTGACTCCTTTAAAGTGCATAATTAATTGGTCTCAATGGAGTCAGAAGACTGGGTAACGATCACCACTATCCAGGAAATTTCACCACTCCTTTCCCCTCAAAAACCCTTGTACCCTTCAGAAGCCATTTCTAATCAATACCCATGCCCTGGCAACTATTAATCTACCTTTGTCCTTACGAAGTTCCCTCCTCTAGATATTTCACATGAATGGAATCATACTATATAGCATTTTATAAATGGCTTCTTTCACCTACAGTTTACAAGGTTTTTCCATGGTATGGTATATACCAACATTTTCATTTGTAGATGAACAGTATTCTGTTGTATGTATGCAGCACTGCATTGGATTGTCCATTCCTCAGCTGATAAACCTGTAGGCTGTTTCCACTTTGGCACTAAAATAAATAATGCTCTTTTGTAATGGACGTACTTTTTCATTTCTTTTGGGTGTGCACTTAGAAGTAAACTGCTGGGTCTTGGGTCTTGTAGTAACTCTAAGTGAAGTGCCACACTGTTTTCCAGGCGGTCTATATTTCCACCAGCAATGTATGATGGTTCCAATAAATCCACATCTTTGCCAACAGTTGTTACTATGTTTTTGATTGAAGCAACCATAGTGAGCGTGAAGTACTATCTTACTTTGCTTTTTGAGTCATATTTCCTTAATGCCTAATGTTAGACACCTTTCGTTCATTTATTGGCTGTTTGTATATGTTCCTGGAGAAATGTCTACTCAAGTCCTTTGCCCATTTTCAAACTGATTTTTTTGTCTTTTATTGTTGAAGTTTAAGAGTTTAAGTCGTCTTTCTAATTTACTTTATTTTTTGAGATACAGTCCTGCTCTGTTGCCCATGCTAGCCTTGAGTTCCTGGGCGTAAGAAGTCTCCTGGCCCAGCCTTCTGTGGAGTTAAGATTATGGTATACGCCCCCAGGCTAATGCTTGAAATGCATTCTTAAATGCACTTAGAAGAGCCACAGAGAATGCTGGAATGTATTAAGGGAGAGCTGACTCCTTGAATATTGTTAACCTATTAAATGTACCATGGCTTCAATCATTATTTAACATCTCTTCCCTACCAAACCTGCTTTTATCTCTTTTGATCTCTAAAATTCTCTTTTTGGGGGGAGGGGTACTGGGAATCAAACTCAAGACCATGCACTTGCTAGGCAGGTGTTTATGCCACTGAACTATATCCCTAAACCTTGATCTCTAAAATTCTTAAAGGTATTTTCATCTTTCTCATCATGAACAGTATTAAACTTGCCCACCTTTGGTTTCTTTCTGACTCTCTCATCCAATCTCATTACTGCTATGTTTTTATTCACTCTGATACGGGTCACACTTATCTTCAGCCTTTCTACTTCTGTGACCAAGACATATCCAGACTCTTACTGGATCCCACTTAGATCACTTTCTTTATTATAGTTTCTTCTCTCTCCAAACCGCCCTATATGCTGCTATCATGTATCTTTTTAAAGCACAATACTAATTACATCTCTTTCCTGCTCAGAAGTTTGTACTGACTGGTCCCAGCCTACTTTTCTTTGTTCTGTTTTTTACCCCAATTCCTAAACCACAAATAAACTATTTTGGGCTCTCCCCCGCAAAAATTCATTATTACTACAATAACAAATTTATTTGTATGTTATAAATTTTTAACTTAAAAATATGTTAATGTGAAAAGAGGAATTAATTAAAAATAGTGAAAGAAAATAAAGGTAACTACTCCATAGCAAAATGAAAGCGGATCTTAAGGTTTACTTTTCCAGTGTGATTCTTAGTATTAGAAATTCTCTGGAGAAAAGGGTAAGTTGCAAAAAACAAAACAATGAGAAAGCCACAAATACATAAAATCACCAGTTGCATTAGGACTCTCTGAAATAATGAGGGTATATGTTTGTCTTCTATAGCAAATACATAAAGTTAAAATTGTAGACCTTTTAATTCTCATGTACATCTGGGTAACAGTAGCAGCATGTATTGTGTAGTTTCACACTGTCACATGGCAAAACTGCTTTCTGTTTTGTGGTAAATATTTTTTCCCAACATAAAATGGCATCAAATGAATGAAATGAAAAATTTAATAGAAAACTAAAGATAAACAAAAGACAAAATCACAGGGCCAGCCTCACCCCATAATTTTATGATTCTATCAAACAGCAACCAATACAGAGGGAGAATATGAAAGGGAAATTTTCCTACAATTTTATCTATGAAATATTAGAATATTCAAACATGAATGTTGAATTAGTTAGTATTTTAAAGGGATGTGCTCAGTTATTCTGCAACTTAAAGATCAGGCAAACTCCTAAGAACATGTAAGCCATAAACTAAACTAAACACATAGGCAAACATATTTATACTTTGCCCACACAATCCTGTGAGTAAAACGTGGACACTAAGAGAACTGACGGGCAAAGAAAATGTTCTCTAAAACCCAGGACAAATATAACTGCTGAGATTGAGACAGCAGAAAAGGCTAACAAAAACAAGAGATATTTTCTATTTTACAGATATTTCTCCTGGGCATAATTATAAGGTGACATTCAAGTGCAACCAATGAAGTCTCTATTTTTTCCTCACAAATCCAAAGAGATCAGCAAAACCATCTATGTCAGTAATAAAAATAAAAAGTCTTTGACTTTTTAAATGTTATCATACTGTCACAGTAGAATAAAATTAGCTTGAAAAATGATCTAAAGGCACATGACGCAGTTCATTATGTATAACAGCAACAGCAGCGGTTTCCCTGTGTTCATAAAGGCTGCTCCATTAAATTTACCTCCAGTCAATAATTAGGAGCCCACAAATAAACCTGGGCAATTAAATCAATACTACTAGGCAGTTATATTCCCGAGTCCAGGCTCAGTGGCACAAAAAGGCACTATATCAAGCTGCAGTATTAAGAAGTCTGATGCCATTTTCTACAGGATTTTTTAATACTAACTGGACAGAATTAGTACATATCTAGATAACATAGGATGTGTGCATGTACCTTTATATATGTGAGCCAAAAAAGCAGGTCTTGTATTAGTGTAACTAGTAAAATTTAGTAAAGGTTCATACATATTGATTCTTTATGGTCATAAATGATGATAAACTTTCTAATTAAAAGATATACAAGGTCATATTTGCAAGGTGAACACTTTAAAAAAATCATTGAAAGGTTTATTTTTATCATCGTCAAAATGGAGAAAAAAATCTTTACAAAAATGAGTATTGTGCCAAGTGCTGCACTGAGCTCGGGGCATACAGCACGACTGAGAACAGGCTCCATCTCAACAGCAGGTCGCTACTGCACAAAACTTTGTCTGACACCTGTGCATCTGTGCTTAAACAACTTTACACAAAAGATTGCCAGTTACCTTTTATTATCATTGCAGTAATTCCAGATGTTTCAAAAATATATAAAACTGACACTAAGAATACAGATAACTTATACGGTGTCGTTAAGTTTTAACTTTACCAAAAACACAGAAACTGTTTATTAATGTAAGTGTGAAATAATCAGACTTAATGTCAGCTTCTGTTGTTAATCTTTACAGAGACGATAATGTCTTTTAAAAATCATAAGACAATTTCTTTGCTATTTTGACAAGTGTTTTCACTTTTATTTATCCCAGATAAATTTTGAAATAAACAATTAGAATGAGTGAAAAACTAATGAAAAAGTTTTAGAATACATTACATGCTGTCAGTGATGCCTGAACAAAAGCTGGCTACGACTAGAAAAGCAGGGCTCTCACCTGCCAATAAACTGCCCTTGATCACTTACAAGAGGGGCGCATCCCAGCAGACTATCTGTGTATTAAAAAAATACTTGAAAGGGAAGAAAAAGTATCACACAGGTCACAGCAGCAGTCTCAATAGACCCCTCAGGGATTTCAACTCGTCTTGGCCTTGTCATTCTCTATGCAGCTTTCCACTCAGCCCAGAAAACGTCGATAGGAAAATGTTTGAGGGGCCTCTGGTGGAAATTTTTTCATTCTTTCTGCATTGACAGGATGCCAAATCAATATTTACTTCCCACTAACAAGCTGCTCGAGGTCTCAGTAGAAAATATTGTAGAGAGTGCGGGAAGACACAGTAATAAACAGCTGTCTGGCTGTGAGGAAAACATGAATTGACTGGAAACAGGTCCATAGTAAAAGGTCACTGAAACCCATGAACTCCTCAGGTGTCCATATCAACTACTAACTTTAAAGACACATAATAAAAAATCTCGTTTCCTAAGAGGTCTGAGAGAATGGATCCTTTTCAGTCTGGCAAGCATAGAGGTTGACTCAATAATTTAATTAATGCATTTGCTAAGACCCATGTTGGCTCTTTCCCAAGGCATTTGTTTCATTTGTTAAGTCCGAAAGTACAAATAGAGGGTTAACTTTCCTGCCTACCTTTTGTAATAATGCTTTACTTTAAAAAAGTAAGTAGTGGGTAAGTGTTTATAAAAAGTTACATATCCAGTAAAAATGTAAGACTTATATTTTTATTTGGAAGTTTTACTCTATGAGGCAAAAAAGTCAAAAGGATTACCTGTCCTTCAAGAAGTTTCTGAATGTGCAGCAGCCACTCTTGATCATTTTCAGCATCTATCTTTGTCTTTTTCATTTCCTAAAGGGAGGAAAATACCGGTGTTGATACACTTATACAACACGGTCACACCAGCGATCACTGAATGAATCACGCCGGACCCCGGGAGAATAACTTTTAACAAAGAGCTGCCTGTACTATCAATGTAGGAATATTTAAATCCATGTTTCTTAATATTTAATTTATAAATACTTGCTTACATGCAGAGGAAAAGTCGTATTTCTGTATTTCACAATAATTGAGGAATACAGTATTTTATTTCTGCTTTCACAGTGGAACTCAAGACACAGACTGAGATGCCAGGCATCTTACATATGTTACCAGGATTTGAAACAAATTTATTACAATTTGATACAGTTTAAAGAACATAAATGAAGTGGTCTGGGCTTTGCCTGGGCAAGGCATTGAGCTCCTTATAGCACTACAAAGTGCAAGGATCAGTTTAGATAAGCCTTGGTCTGTAATTAAATCCAATAAATATATTAAGGTGCCCTGGTCCTTCTCAGCACAGTGTTTGTTCTTGAGTCCTTTTCCTTCAGGAAGGCCTTCAGTTAAGGCTACACAGCATGCAGTGTCACAGTGCTGTGCACTTCGACTGCAGACTGCACCCGCCATGGGGCTGTCTTTCCACAAAAGTGCTTCCTGCAGTCTTTGGGATCATAATGAGAGATACACACTTCAAGGAAAAAAGAACTAACTTGCCCATTAAAAGGGGACGCCTTTTTCCAACTTGTCAGCTTAGAAAGGGCATCTTTTTAGAAACTTAACAAAGGCAGTGGCTTGCGCTCCAGTATATGCACATGCATTGTGTGTTAAGTGCGTGTGTTCACCCGCATGTAGATGCCCACGCACACCCATATGCACAATTTCGCTACATCTGCTTATGTTCAAACTCCAGGGAACACTGGCAGTCTCAATCTTAACCTTTTGTTAAGTTTTCACTATTAATTAATGAATTTTAATTACTATCTGTAATGAAACATAGTTAATATCTTTGCTAGAGGTAATATTACCTCTCATGTGTCATATGTTTGATAGCACACTTGATAATGCTCTTGTACTTCACAGTTCAGGATTTGGTAGAAAGTCAGATTGCGGCATAACTGCTGAAAGCAGAGAACTGGTAGTTCACCATTCCATTCAACCAGGGGTGAAAAAAAGCTCAGCAGAATTTCTTTGACCTCGTTTTAAAGAATTCTTGACAACTGAAAAGCCTTTGCAAATTGTAGATTTGATCTACTTCAGAAGATCTTTTAGAAGGTGATGGGAGCCTGGTGGTTGGTCATACATAAATAAGAATTTACATTTTTCATTTCATCTATTCATTGAGCACGTATTTGTTTGGATATTCTTAGTGTTATGATCTCTTTAGTATTTTCAAGCAATATACCATGTTAAAGCTGGGTGTGGTGGTGTATACCTATAATCTCAGCATTTGTGAGGCTGAGGCAAGAGGATCACCACAAATTCAAGGACAACATGGGCTACACAATGAATTCAAGGTGAGTATGGGCTACATAGTGAGATCCTGTCTCAAAAAACAAACAAGAGTAAAACAACAAAATCTAACAGTTATGTTCAAGTTCAGAGGCCTAGCAGAACAGGGTCAAGCACCCCACAGGTCTCACAGAATACTGCACACAGATATCAGGCTGTTTTAGGTGTAGTAACTAAATCAAAAGGCAGTGCTCCTGAGAGTGCAGTGAGGCTACTGAAGACCTCCACCTACTTGCACATAACTCGCTTAGATGGGAGCACTTTGCCCAATTAAAAAAATAAATATATTTTTCAATAATATATTTTCAAAATCTATATTGACCAACAATTTTAAGTTTAGGCAGTTAAGCCAATAGATTTGCTACTATAAACAAAACAAAACAAAACAAAACAAAACAACACGCTGATGATACAGCTCTGAGGTACAGTGCCAGCTTACTACGGGAGAGTATCTGGGTCCTTTTCCCCAGTACCACCAAACAACCAAACAAGAAACCAAATGAAACATTATATAAAATCTCACATATGAGATACAGCTTAACTAAATCCATTCAAACTGACTTAATTTAAAATACTAGTTTAGAAGATTTATAATGTAATTAATTAAATTTTAAAAATGGAGGAAACAGGAAAAGGATAACTAGCCAGAATGATATGTAATTCAAAATATTGTAGGCTCTGGGCTGTTTCTACATTACACTGTAAAATTTCTCTAAAGGTTTTTGAATTGGTTAATATTTGATGTGTATCATTGCCACATGAATCTTCATGAATATAATCTTAATTATGAAATTCTAAGAATTATAAAACAAAATATATACATAACATATAATACACCCTTATTATATAATGAATAGTTAAATGATACCACTTCATCTTCTGTGCCCAATATTTCCTCTAGATCTGATCGTGAAATGTTCAGGATAGAAGCTGCCAAGGTCTGAGCTTTACGGGTTGAGGTTTTACAAGCTTCTCTGTTTTTCTGCACTTTTTTAAGTCCTCTGATTTTTTGCCTTACCACATGGACATCATTTTGTAACTCTTTGACCAAAGCCTGAAACATTGAAAAGAACACAGGTTCATGTGGAAGTTTTAATGAAGACAAAGCAGTTCTATCATAGAGATGTGAAAATAGTAGCAAATCATTTTTATTTGGGTTGTTAGGACTTTATTTCATTTAGAATATAATGGACTGCTCTTTACTTGTTGGTTTATAATAAAAACTGTTTTAAATGACCTCTTAACCTACTTGCTGGGTCAACTGACACTCTCCTTCAGATGTACTGACGTGTGTTGTCTGTATGCTTGTCGGCTACTTCTGATCCTGACAAAGCACAGCTACTCCCATTAGTTGCCCTCATTCCAAAAATTAGTTCTGTTTATCCCTAAATATGTATAGGTTGGTTAATAGGTTTTTACATAATTTAAATATTACTTAAACTGATAAAAGACGACTGCAGAAAAGTTTATTAGTTTTTTTATTTGGTGCCAGGAATTGAACTCAGGACCTTATGCTTGCCAGGCAGGAGCTTATGCCACTGAGCTACATCCCTGGCCCAAAAAAGCTTATTTCTATTTTACTAAAAATGAATTAGAAATGCTTTGGAGGGACTTAAGAAAGACAAATTAGGTAAATGTGCAATTAAATTATGTTCAGGCGAGATAATCATAATGGATTGGAAACAAATAATAAAAAGCCAGCACTGCCTCCCCAAGATCTTTAAATTCCCCTTTGAGAAAAAATGCCTTCCCATAACACTTCCACATGTGCATCAAAGGTGTTTTTTGCTTCCAAAAATATATTTTGCCAGTGAAAATATTCCATTTAGTAATCACATGCTGAGCCAGAATTTCTCAAGATTATTATGACATTAACAAACTATAAACACGAAGAATACTCAGAAAAAACAGACTCCTTGCTCTAACATAAAGTTGGGGCCCAGGTCCTTTCATCAACTGATAGCATGCTGCTGCTGCTGCTGCTGCTGCTGACAACAACGGTGATCATAACAGCCACTGCGGGCTGCCACCTTCCCTTCCTGAGCCTCTGAGCACGTAAGGCGTTATGCTAGAGGTTTCACCTGCTATCCCTACTCTGGTAACTCTTTGTTTTAATTTTAGCATATGAGTACATGTGTGTAGCACATAATGTTTACATTCCTTGTGGGGAGTTGGTACTTGTACATAACACATTTTAATTCCTTACTCCGGATGGACAGCTCTGTGTCTCAGTGTATGGTTTATGAGTTGCAAAAAAGTTAGACAGATCTGTGGACTGTTTTCAGTCTTTTGCTATGTAACTCAAGTAATGTAATAAAAATGGTGCTCATATACCAATTTTGCACCTCTAGGATACACTGCTAGAGGTGAAACTGCTATACCAGAGTCTGTAAAACTTCAATTAAAAGTCAAAATAATTTAAAAAATTTTTAACACTTCACCGCAGAAAACACTAATTTTTACCTCTAAAAAGAATCTATGAAAACACCTGTTTTTATACACCATTAACAAAATATCAATATAGAACTTTGGTGTGTTTTGTCTGGTTTTCACTGTATTTTAAATTTTTATTTTTCTTATTATAGATGAAGTTGAGAATCATCCATATTGTATGGATGAGGCAAGCGCAATCCATCTTTCCCTGCTATTTTCAGGTTCTATTTTTCAGAGGTAAGTGTAAGTTCGTATTTCTCCCAGTGACTTCATTAGTGGTTAGGTGAATTTCTGGGGTTCTCATTCTGCTCTATTATCTTATTAGTGAAGCTCTGTACCGTAATTAGCAAGACTGAGTAAAAAATTTTAACATCTTTTAGGATTCCTAATACTCTTTACTTATTTTCCTATGACATTCAGCATGTCTTGATTGACACCCTCATCCCATTCTCACAGCTAATTTTATTTGAATCCTGATTTAGATTATTTGTTTGGACTACTTTAATGTATTAAAATGCTGAGTCTTCCTAATCAAAGTACATAGTATTCCTTTCCATTTTTTTAAAAGTCTTTATTCTGTTTCTAAGGATCATTCTTTTTCAAAGCACAGTACCAACATTAACCCTCACAACACGGAAGGAGGTCAATACATCCTTTATTGCAGTGCTTTCTTCATAAATTTAACTTACTCCCAGGCATTTTATTCTATTTCACTTGGCCACTTATTGGAGCTTTTATATACAAACACTTTTAACACATATTTTGCTTACTGAATTTCCTTTTCTATGGCTTTTAAATTGTTGCCTCTTTAGTTTTTGTAACTTGTGTCTGCAAAGTATCTGCAATTGTATCTGCAAAGACATAATTTTATCTTCCATTTCCCCAGTTTTATAATTCTAGTTAATTTCTGTCTTTGTATTTCACTAGTTAAGTTTCCCCTGAATAATTTTAAATAGTAATACTGGTGAAAATACTTAACTTGTTCTTCATTCTACTGGGATTCTATTTCCTAGGAAACTAGGTTTGAGTTGACATAGCCACATTTTAAGAAAGTAATTATTTATATTTTATGTGTTTCTAAGAGAAATGGATACTAAATTGGCTTCAATCCATCCTAGCCTTCAGATAGTTTACCATATTATTTTCCATTATAAATTTTCAATGATTATTAATAACCTTCTTAATATTGAGTTGTTCTTGCATTGTTTTAATAATATCCATTTTTTATGGTATATCATGTGTTGATGTGCTGCTGCAAAATTTTGTAAGGTATCTTCCTCTTCCCATATTGTATGCTAGTTTTAGTAAAATTGAATTTATTTTGTCATCATTGCTGTGGTAGCACTTACTTGCATTTGGCCTAGTATTTACTGCAGGAAAAGGCACCTTTTTTACAACTTTAGCTGTTTCTTTATTTTTGACTAGTTTATGTTTGCAGCCTGTGGTGACTTCCTGCACTGTAGCGACTCTGTGCACAGCACATCTTGATTCTTCTTTGGGCCCCTTCCCCTTCTACCTGTTTTGATTTTCTATTTGTTCAGGAATGAGTTTTGATACACTGTATATTCCTAGGAAATTATCCATCTTATTCAGACTTTCAAATTTATTTGTAGTTACCTAAATAATCCATATTTCTTTTCCTTGCATCTATGGCTATTTTCATGCATCACCTTTTTTTGGTATGTAATCCTTTTGCCTTTCCTTAGGTAACCTGAAGCCTAACTGGGTAAGCTATTAGCTTTTAATTAGGTAAGCTTTATTGCTTTATTTTCATTTGAAGAAAGCAATTACTATATTAATTCTACAAATTTTAATTCACTAGTTTCTATTTCTGTCTTTAGATTTAGTTTCCATGTTAGCTGAATGTTTATTTTCATGTCTTATGTATTATACAAGTATAAAAATGTTTTAGCATTGTTTAAAGTGTATCCTACAGTTTCTAATCCTAAAGTGTGATTACTCCAGGGACATTTTACAGTTCAGATTTCCTCTTTCACCCAAGGCCTTTTAAAAAAATCTGATTCTTCTCTGGTTTTGTAACTAACTCCAGTTTATTCCATTATATGCACTATTTACAAATAGTACTATTTGTATTATTAATAGAACATTGTCCATAGAATGTCTGCCTTCCAAGTGGAGGTTCTCCTTGGTGCATCCCAGATTGGAATCCTGGAAAGAGACTTGGGATAAAGATCCATGCGCAGGAGGTTGAGGGTGATGCCTCGAAGGGTCTTAGGGAGCAGGTCTGGGGAGGGGGAAGTCAAAGTGTACCATAGGCATTTTACTTTTACTTTTTGTTCTTTTTTTTAAAGTCCAGAATCTTCAGTAGAATATAGTCAGTGCATGATACTTTACAGCAATGTTCTCTGGTTCAAATTATATTTTTTGAAGTCTAGTCCTGAAAATTACTTTGGATTCAGTCTTTAATATATTTGTTTTATACTAATATTTTATTTCAGTTTTTTAGACTCTAATTGTACATACACTGAATCTTTTTCATCTGCTCCATAAATCTTTTTCCCAAAAACTACTTTTAAAAAACACTAGGCATAATTAGAAAGAAACAAAGCACACAGACTTTAAAGTGTTATTTTAATGAATTTCGACAGTTATATATGTCTGTGTAATCACCAACCTGCTCAAGGTACAGGAATTTCTCTGATGTCTTTTCTTAGTTAAATCCTCCCACACCCAGAAGGCAACTGTTCTGAATTATGACTTTAATTTATGTATTCTAAAATATTATATAAATTGAATATACTACATGTATGTATTTTATGTGCATAGTTAACATGGTATTTTGAAGATTTATTCATTTTATTGCTTATAGCAGTAAGTTTGTGGGTTTTTTAACTTACTGTTGAAGGTATATTTAATGTAGTAAGTTCAATACATTAAGTGCACAATTTCATCAACTTCAACATACACACACATCAAGCCCCCAAAATGTTTTCTCTAGGATATTTATGTTTTCTTCTAGTTCCTTGCTTTATCTGCATGTTTGCTTTCATCTGCGTCTATCCTCCTACCCTTTTTCCACTAAGATGATACATTTATTTGCACCTCACCCAGATTTTTGTTTAAGAAAACTGTATCGTAAATAGTTTACCTTGCCAGGTGTGGTGGTGCATGCCTGTAATCCCAGCACTTGGGAGGCTGAGGCAGGAAGATCATTAGAAGTTCAAGACCAGCTTGGGCTACAAATTGAGCTCAAGGCCAGCCTGAAATGCATAGCAAGACCCTGCCTCAAAAAGATTTTTTAAAAGTATATATAATTTCTTAAAAAATAAAATAAAAAGTTTACCTCACAGTACAATATTTTCACTTGAGCTACAGCAACTTAAGCCCAGTGAAACTTGTTTTCCTGTCATTTACTACTCCTTTCTTTTGTCCACTTTTATTCTAATATGTTGGTAGAGGTATTATGTTGGTTCCTTCTCCAGGCCTCACTTTGAGGGAGAAGTCTAAGAGCTTTCTTGAAAGGTACATGGCAGAGGGGCCTGGGGTATGTTCCAGGCAAACAGAATTTTATATATGAATTTAAGTGGTTTTTCTTTTGAATTGTATTACCTAGGCTATTTCTGTTTGCTTTGTTTGTTTACAAGTAAGTAATCTATATTCTTGGCTTCTACGAGAAAAGGTACTTTGTGCAGAAAGGCTTGTCTATGCTATTCTCTACTCAGCTTTGCCTCCTCCTTTCTTTGAAAACAAACCAGTTCTACGAAGTTAATATCATGAACTATTTAAGCCCCATTCTGCTGTTGGAAATAAGGAATTTAGGATTTGTATCTCATGGCTTTTATCTTCAAAGAATGCATTTTTGCTGAATCTTTCAGAGATCCTGCAGCACTAAGTACCCTCTGTCTAGTTTCTTATCTGTGCTTTATCTTGCATAGTTCTGTCAGTCTTCCCAACTTTTGGCTTCTCTCTCACATACTTTGAAATATTGAGTTTTAGAGATATGATCTTGTGTTTAAAAAAGGACATTTTTACCAGTCTTTTTGTTTGTCCCATGTTTCCAAGGGAGAGAAGGAATCATTTTTCCCCTCTACAACCTAGGCAAAATTCTCCTAAGGGCATTTTCCCCTAATATTAATTTCAAATGTGCAAAGAAGTTGGAAAGGTGTTCAGTACACACATTCACCAACTAGGTATTATCATTACCTTTTCCATTGCTTTGTCACATATATATTTCTTTCATCCATCTTAGTTTGTTGATGTATTTTAAAGAAAATTTAAAAATATTGGTACAGTTTGCCTCCAAACTCCTCAGCATGTATACAATTAACTAAAGATGAATGTTTAAGTTCTCCTTGCTATTTCTAAGGTAAAATTTATACAGTGAAATGCTAAGTCTTGGTTATATAGTTCAGTGAGCTTTTACAAATAAAAACCTAGGGTAAACTACACCAAGATTAAAGAATAGTTTCATCACTCCAAATAATTCAATTATATCCCTTCCCACTCAAGTCCCAACCCTAGTCCTAATATATTTGTGGTTCTCATTTGCATTTCCCTAATAACTTATAATGGTAAGCAGATTTTCATGAACCTGTTGACCATTGTCATTTCTTCTTTGGATTAAGTTTTTTATCCAAAGTTTTGGATTTTTGCCTGGTTTTCGTTTGGATTATTTGTGGCTTTGCTACTGAACTGTTTAAATTCCTTATATATCTTGGATATTAATCATGGTCAGATATATGGTTTATCAGTATTTTCTGGTGCCTTTTAATTTTGTGAAATGTTCCCCTTGCTGTGTAGAGGCCTTTCTGCCCCACTTACTTATTTCTGCTTTCATTGCTCAGGCTTTTGGTGTCATATTTTTAAAACTGTCAAGACCAGTGCCAAGGAGTTTTCCCTCTGAGCCTACTTTTTGGAGTCTTAAGGTTTTAGATATGATATTTAGGTCTCCAATCTACTTCTGGTTAAATTTTGTGAGTAGCTGTCTTAGTTACTTTTTTCGTTGCTGAGACAAAATATCTGACACCCAAAGTTAAAGGAGGGAGGGTTTAGCTCACACTTGGTGGAGGTTTCAGTCCTTTATCAGATGGCTCCAAGGCAGGGTGGCACACGGCAGAAGATAGCAAAACCAGTGAGGAGAGCAAACAACACTCTTCCTGTCCCTTACATTGTTATGCAGAGTACCCACCCTAGGGCAGGTGTGGCACTTACACCCTTAATGCTAGCTAATGCTAGCCACAACTATGCTGAATCCACCAGCGGAATAATTACTAATCATGCCCCCTTAATCTGCATTAAGACACACTCTAGATGCAGCCACCTCTGCAAAGCTAGACGCCCCATGATTGTACAAGGCTCTAGGGGGACATTTAGACACAAGCTATAACAGTACTAAAGGCTGACTTATTTTTCTGTGTACCATTTATCAAAGAGATTATCTTTTTAATATTATTAATTATTGTGCCTGTATCAAGCATTAGTTGACCATTAATTCTCAACTCCCCATTCTGTTCTACTGGTTTATGTATCTATTTTTATGCCAGTACCAGGCTGTTTGGATTACTACAGCTTTGTAACATAGTTCCAAATAAGAAAGTGTAATATAATTTCAGATAAGACTTACTTGTATTGTTCAACAATGCTACTTCTGTTCATGACCTTTTGTAGTTCCTAGTGAATTTTTAATCCGTTTTTTCTATTTCTGTGAAAAAGTCATTGGACTTTTGTAAAAAATGTACTGTATCCACAGATCACTCTGGGAACTAAGACATACTTCAAATATTAATTCTCTTAATCCATGAACATAAAATATCTCCATTTATTTGTTTCTTATTCAGTATTTTTTCACCAAAACATACTTTTCAGTAATCAGGTGATCTATTTACCTATGTTTTGCTTTGTTTTGGTGGTGCTCTTGTTTTTACTTTTTCAGTGTTTGCTGTTAGTGTACCATCAGCCTGGTTCATTTCTTTCTGCTCCGACAGGTACAGCATCATGTCAGTGGGCACTTGGAGGAAGGCAGTTTATTTGTTTACTTGGAGGACAACTGATAGCAAGAGTGAAAGCAAGAGCCAATGAGTCAGGGAGAGAAAGGAGACAGGGGAGAGCGGGCAGCGGGAAGGGAGAGGAGAGAGAAAGAAGCTGAGGGGAAGGGAGAGGGGGGAAAGGAAAGGGTAGGGAGCAGAGAAGTGAGAGGAGGGAAAGCGCGTATTCCTAGCCTTCTTCCTCCTTCCAATTTTGTTCCATCTGGCTTCTGAATGGTGCCATTCACATTCAAAGTGGGTCTCGGCCTTCAGTTTGCTGCCCTCCAGGTCATTGTCTCTGAAAACCTCAAAGCCACACTCAGAAGTAAGCTTTATTACTACCCTAGGTGTTTCTCAATAAAAGAAGTTGATAAGCAAAATCAACCATCACAAGGAACATTGCTTTTACACCCAATTTGCTGAGCTTTTATCAGGAAAGGATTTGGGATTTTTGTCAAATTATTTTCTACATCTGATTTTGTTATATCATTTTTATCTTTCATTCTGTTAATGTAGTATGCCACATTTACTAATTTCCTTATGTTAAATTATCCTTGGATTACAGGGATGAGTCCCAATTGAATACAGTGCATAGTATTTTTAACATGATGTTAAAAATATTATTGTTGGACCTGTATGCTGAATACAGTTTGCTTGTATTTTGTTGAGAACTTTTGCACCTACATTCATCAGTGATACTGGTGTGCAATATTCTTGTGTTGTGATTTTAGCATCAGCACAACAATGGCCTTGTAAATGAAGTTTGGTAGGATTTCTTCCTCTTCAATGTTTTGGAAGAGTTTGAACACTGTTATGGATTTTTTTCCAACATTAGGCAAAATTCACTAGGGAAGCCATGCAGTTCAGGGCTTTCTCTTCTGAGAGGTTCCTGACTATTGATTGATTCAATTAACTGCTTACTTCCTATTGATCTGTTCAGGTTTTGTATTTCCTTATGATTTGGTCTTTTGCAGGTTTTTTAGGAGAATCATATTTATTACTGAATACCTAATTTGTTGGCATGTAATGGTTCAGTGTTGGGATTTTGTTTTTCTGTGGTATCAGCTGTAACAGCTTTTCTTTCAGTTACAACTTTGGGTGCCTGGCTCTTCTTAGCTGGTCTGGCTAAAAGTGTATCAATTTTGTTTATCTTTCAAAAAATTCAGTTCTTAGTTTTATTGATCTTCTATATTATTTTTTCTAATCTTTATCTATTTCTTTTGTTTGTTTCCTTCCAATTTTGCCCTTAGTTTGTTGTTTATTGGATCTGTATGGATACATTTATAGGTTTTCTGTTTGGTGACTGTATTGTGAATGGGTTACTAAAGTCATCTACTATCACTGTACTGCTATTTCTCCTTTCAGCTGTATTAGGATTTAGTTTATAAATTTAGCTGCTCCAATGTTTTAGGCATATTTATAATTGTATAACTTGATGATACCTTTACTTCCAATTCTCCTTTAAAAGCTTATTGTACAAAGTCTACACTGTCTAAATACAACCACCCATGCTCTCTTCTGATTGCCATTTCTATAGAATATCCTTACGCATCCCTTCAAGTTCAACCTATGTGTGTCACTAAAGCTAAACCGAGTCTTTTGAAGGCAACACATTCCTGGATCTTACTTTTTTATCCATTTCTTCTGTGTACTTCAAGGAGTTTAATCTATTTATTTAAAAGTAATTATCACAAGAATTAATTATTTTCATTTAAAAATTATTATCACTTCTTTATTTTTTCCTCCTCTCTATTTTCCTTTGTGATAGGACTGCTTATTGTTCATGGCTTGGTTCCTTTTTCTTAACCTTTTGTGTATCTACTTGAGGTTTTCCTTTGCCAGTACCTTAAATATTTATTTTTTTTTGGCGGTACTCAGGATTGAACTCAGGACCTTGCACTTGCCAGGCAAGTGCTTATTCCACTGAGCTATATCCCCAGCCCTTGCCAGTACCTTAAAACTTACATAATATTTCTACCTTAACTGTTAACAAATTAACTTTGATCATATATAAAATTTCTGCACTCCTCCTTTCTTCTCTTCACATTTTAGATTCCTGATATTATTTTACCTTTTTATATTTCCATTTTTAAATTACTGTCTATATAGTCTATAATACCTTACAATATTTTAAATCTGAGTTAATTTATTCAACACTATTATCAGAGAATTCTAACTTTGATTCTATATTTATGTTTGGTAATTAGTCTTTTCATTTCAGCTTGAGAGCTTTCTCTGCTGTTCCTTGGAAGGAAGGCACGTCCCGTAAGCATTCACTTTGTCTAGTAAAGTTTTTTTCCCCTTATCTCTCCCAGGCCTTGTTGGCTATAGTATTCTTGGTTGCCAGTTTTTTTCTTTTCATATTTTGAATATACCACATTCTGCATGCTGTCCTGACCTGCAAGATTTCTGTTGGGAAATGCCTGGTCATGTGACAGGGCCTTCCTTTCCTGTGATTGTTCCTTTATATGCGGTGAGTCACTTTTGTCTTGCTTATTTCAAAATTTCCTGGTTTTGAGTTTTGACAATTTAATTATGTGTCTTATTTTATAGTATCCTGTATTCAATCTTTTGGGGATCTTTTGAGCTTAATGAACCTGCATGTCCCTTTCTCTCTCCATTTTTGGGGAGTTTTCTGTGATTATTTCCTTAAATGGACTTTATACCTCTTTCTCACTCTTCTAAAATTTCTCTAATGTATATATTGTTTAGTTTGATGATGACCCATAAGTCCTGTGGGTTTCACTGTCTTTCATCTGTTTTGCTCCTCTGACAGGTTATTTCAAATGACCTGCCTTTGAGTTCACTGAATCTTTCTTATGCTTGATCGAGTATGCTATTAAAGCTCTTTATTGATTCTTCAGTTCAGTCTTAGTATTCCTTACCTCTAAGATTTCTTTTTCACTGCTGAATATATGTATGCTGGGGAAAAGCTCTATCACTGAGCTCACCCCCAACAACCGGCTAAGATTCGTTTTATAAATGGTTTCTACTTCCTTGTTAAATTTCATATTTTGTTCATGTACTGCTTTCATTGAGTTGTCATGGTTTCTTGTAGTTGACTCAAATTCTTTAAGAGGACTAATCTAAATTATTATTCAGTTGGTAAATTTCCATTTCTTCAGGGTGAATTATTGGAGCTTTATTAATTTTTTAATTATGTCATTTTCCCAATTCTTCAAAATCTTGTATCCGTGCATTGGTATCTGCACATTTTAGGATCAGTTCGGTTCGCAGGGACAATGATTCTCTTAATGCAACTTTTGGTTGTGGATGGGTCAGCAGGTAACATCTGTGCTTAAGAAATGCTTGCTGTCAAGTTCTCTATTTGGGCAGAGATGCTGCCCAAGCTCTGAATCAGGCAGGGCTGCTGACTGGGCACTGCTGTCACACAAGGTTACTGCTGGGTTCTATAACTACCTCTGGTCAGACAGGATCACAGGCTATGCTCCTTGGCCATGTGGTGCCAATTTTCAACTGGGCAGTACCACAGGCAAGGCCCCACAATCACCACTGGCTGTGGGAGGTGGAGGCGATGGTCTCTGGTAAAGTGTTGTTGGTAGTTAGTCTATGTAGGGGGGACACTACACTATGCTTCATAATCAGGCAAGGGTAGAAAGCTAAGCATTGTGGACAGGTGGAATTATTGACTAGGTTATTTGCTTGAATGGGGCTTCTGGCTTTACTCCATGTTTGGTTGGAGCTATTAATGTGTACCTGGGCAGGCTGGCCAGGATATGGTTGAGTGGGGTGGTAGGTTGAGCTCCATGATTAGTTGGCTGTGTTTCACGGTCTAATAGAGTTGATGACTTGGCTCCCTGACTAGGGTGGCCTAGGGTATATAAAAAAAAAAAAAGAGGACTAGGTTACATGCTGAGCTACCTGGTGGTGGCAAACTGGACTTCCAGTTGCGTGAGGTCCAGGGTAACCTCTGCAGAAATATAATTTTTCAACTTTTTAAAGAAACACATTATGCACAAAGTTTGAGATTCCTATATATTTTTTTCTTGACTCCATTTCCTTTGTTTTCTTTGCTAGAATCTTGAGTTGAAAGATTAGGCTCAATTCCATAGATTTTGATACTTTCACTATTCATTCTGAAAGAGTTCATGAACTCACTTTTTATTTTCACCTTAACCATAAATCATATAGACTTGTTTGGTATTTCTAAGTAAATACAATTTGCCTATTTCTTTTGTCAAATTATATTTAGGTAAATAGCCAAAATAATTGTCTCTGTTTTATACTTTTACATTTTATAGTTTAAGATGTAAGTTTTTTCTGTGACTGTTCCAGATGCATTTCAAAAGAAAGTAGCTTTGTATCCATTTTGTCCCTGTGAATTATTGATATGAGTGTAGTACAGACTATACTACAAGACAGTAAATATATGTATGGAATCATCAATATCTTTTTGTATTTCCATCAAATTTTATTTAACATATTGTCAGGTACATAAACATTGATGATTTGCATCTCCTCTGCAAACTGTCAATTTTTATCAAGAAGAAATAGCGCTTTTTGTCCTTTCCAATGATTAGGTATTGTCCCAATACCTGAAGACATTTTAAAAATAATATTTTCTTGGTAGTAAATCTCCACTTATATAGCTACCATACTTCCATTATTGTAACTTATTACCAAAAACCAGCATTGTTCAGGAGATGGCAGTAAGCTACTTCATTTCCAGCGTATTAGATCCAGTTTTGCACTCTTCATCAATGACCCTTCTTATTGCACATCATTTTGAGTATCACTGCATTATTATGGATTAACTAGAATAGACTTCTAAGGAAGATTAGACTGTGAGGAAGGTGACAACTGGTTACTCAGATACTCTCAAGTCACTACTCCCATTATGGCTTCTTGAAGACACAATATATTTTTTAACAACTGTTTTAATTATAAAGAGGTTTTTTTTTCTCATGGTGCTGGAAGTTCAAAGTAATAGGGCCGCACGAGGTAATGGCCTTTCTGGCAGGGTTGTAAAGTGGTGCAGGCCATCACATAGCAAGTGACAGGGAGTACACAAGTGTATGTGTGTTTTAACAGCTTTTTAAATTGTGGTACTGAGATGTAATTTACATGGTCTAAAGTCTACCCACTTAAGGTAATGAATTTTTAAAAATATAGCTGTAATTTCCTTTTTACTCATATAAAAATCAGATAAAAATGTTGAATTGTATCACAGGACTGTTTAAAACCATATTTAAGAGATTAGATCAGTGTTAAACTCTTAATAATTGTATATGTAAAAATAATATTCTAGTGCTCCAAACATACTAATGAAGCAAGATTGTATCATTTTTACCTTACTTCTGTTTATGTGATGTGTTACATTCACTGACTTATGTATCTTGAACCATCCTTGAGTCTTTGGAATGAAGCCTACTTGATCATGCCGTATGATCATTTTGATAATGCACTACATTCCATTTGCTAATATCTGGTTGAAGATTTTTGCATTTATGTTCATTAAAGAGATTGGCCTTCAGTTTTCTTTCTTAGTTGGATCTTTATTTGGTTTCAGGATCAGCATGACACTAGCTTCCATAAATGAGTCTGGGAGTACTCTATCCTGTTCAATTTCTTTGAAGAACTTAGTACTGGCAATATAGTATCCTTAATGGTTTTTCTAGAATTTAGCAGTGAATCCATCAGGTCATGGGCTTTTTTTTTAGTTGGTAGACTGTTTATTACTGTGTCAACTTCATTACTTTTTGTAGAGTTGTTACACATATTTATACCTTCCTGGCTTAGTTTTGATAGTTTGTATGTGTCTAAGAATCTGTTGATCTACTCAAAATTTGCTAATTTGTTGGAATATAATTTTGCAAGCAATCTTCTGGATTTCCATAGTGTCTGGTATGGTTTTACCTTTTTCACTTCTAACTGCATTAATGTGAATCTTTTCTCGCTTTTTCTTGGTTAAGTCTGGCTAGGAGAATAGATATTTTATTATTTGAAAGAACCAGTTGTTAAAATTTTTTAATGTTTTTAGTCTTAATTTCATTCATTTCCACTCTCATCTTTATAATTTCTCTTAATTTTAGGTTTGAGGCTGGTTTATTGTTTCTCAAGTATCTTAAGATTTCTCCTAAGGCTGTATATTTGAGATTGCTTTTTTTTACAGTGTGAGCATTGGTTATGATGAATTTTCCTCCTAGAACTGCTTTCATACTGTTTCAGAGAATTCAACAAGTTGTACTGTCATTGTCATTAACTTCCAGAAATTTAACATTTCTTCGATTTATTCTGTGACCTCTTGATTGTTTAGGAGTATACAGTCAATTTAACAGGAACTTTTGCCTTTTCCAAAATTTCTTTTGTCACTGATTTCTATTTTTTTTTTTGCTCACTGGTCTGATAGCATGCATGGGGTAATTTCTATTCTCTTATATTTACTTAACCAGGCTGTACCCTATGAATAAAGAAAAGACTGAAGAAAATGTAGATTCCATACAGGGTCAGAACAAATATTCATACTATTAATACTACCAATAATATTTATGAAGTAATTTTGTGTACCATGTACTTTAGTAAGTTTTGTATAGAACACATCCTTGATGATTATCTTGTTCCATGTAACAACTGTGTACAACCCCACAACTATGTTCATTAAAGAGTGGGCATAGTTATTGGTTTAAAAGAATTTTCAATGTGAGTAGTGATTATGCATGTAGTACAATTCTTGAAGAAGATGTAAGATCAATTCATCAAGAATTTAATGAGCCCTATCAGGAACAAGTACTATGAGGAAAATAAATGACAATATTCTTGTCTTCAAATTGTGTGTAATCTCCTTGAAACAAAAATATAAAATGTCATAGTTATGTATTAATTTATGAGGTACATAAAATAAATATTCAGAAGACAGCTATGAACCATTGTTCTACTACTGCTACTATGATTCACAATAGTAGTAATAGTTGAGACTGAGGTAGCTTTTTTGATATATTACGCAGCGGTCTGAGCTTTAGTTAGGATAACTTGTATATGTCCTAATCTTAGGTCTATTCCATTATTAAGATCATTTTTCAGATAACTATGTCACTTGTCTGTGATCACACAGCCAGCACATGGCAGAGTTGAGCTCTACCCTCTCCATCACAGGGATAAAGTGCTCAAATAAGAAGAGGGCACTAATTCACGTTTAAAGGAGAGAGTAAAGAGGGGAGGGCCATTAGGGTGAGAAGCAGGACTTGAGCAAAGGCAAACAGAAATCCAAAAGGGTGCAACTGGAGAGTTACGAGATTAGACTCCAGGTGTGAAAGCACTCAGTTATGGAAGGTCTTAAATCTTAATAAGGTAGAAGCTTAAATCTAATCTAGTTCATGCAGAAAGATTTAGAATGGTATTCTGAATCAGATGGTGGCTCCCAAGCATTTTTGCCTGGGCTTAGGGTCACTTGTTAAGTAAAGATTCTGATGAGCCTTTTCCTAAGACTCAACTCTCCAGCACTGTCCAGTATTTCTGGGTTTGACATTAACTTGGTGGCCCTTGATTAGAATAGGTTAAACAGCAGAAGTTGCACCAATTATAAACAACACTCTGGCCCTACTACACAATTAAGAAAAACAAATGTTCAATTATCACAACAAATCAGGAGTTGTAAAGGATGCAATTAAATGCCAAGTTGATATTTTATCAGACTCATCTTTAAAAGAATTTAAGCAGTGCTTCTAAAACTGTTTATACATAATAATCACATATTTAACTTATAAAATAGCCATTATTGGGTTCTACTCAATGCAGCTTTTGATTCAATAGGTTTGGGGCCTAGTGTTATGTATTTTATTTAAATATAATAGAATCAGATGATTCTGATTCAGGTAATCTAAATAGCAACTTAAAACAAGGTATATAATATTCCTGAAAAAGTTCTAAACATAGTTTATCCATATCTGTTATCTTTCCCTATTATATAATTTTTTCAGTGTTATTCCAGTTAAAAACCATGAAATCAGAGCAATCCTAAACTCATCTATTAAATTTACCTACACTCTATACCATTTTTGGTAAACAAAATTGAGTACCATTATGTCATCCTTTAAAAATAACTGGAGTTTGTACATTCATTTCATTGTTATATATTATTGTTAGATGTAAAAATTCTTATGTATGTTTTTGTTTTTTGGTACCGGGAATCAAACTCAGGATCTTGCACTTGCCAGGCAGGTGCTATGCCACTGAGCTAAACCCCTAGCTCCAAATTTTTATTTTTTTAAAAGATGATTTTTGCTAATCAACTTTGTGTGGGTAATTATATCATAACTGAAGGTCAGGAAACTTCATAAAATGTACAATAATTATATTTAGTCATGAAAGTCACTTGTCTATTATAAAAACTTGTGGTTTTCAATTATCTGCTTTCAAAATGCTATAGTCATAAAATATTTCAGAAGAACACTAAAAAATATTTTGAATAAACCTTATCATTATATTTCATATTTTAAATTATGGCTAAAAATACAAAAACAAAACTCTATGCTGTTTTGAAGAGAAAATAGAAAGCAAAGATTTGTGAAAGTATAATAAAAATGTTTCCACTTAACAAGTAAAATAGTGCCAATATTCAAAGAGAATGTTCATCACAAGTTAAACAGTCAGACTATTTAACAAGCATTTGGGTGGAAGTAATACTGTAAATCAGGAAAAGGTAAATTATATCTATTAAATTAATGCTCTGAAATCAGTTGGATCCCTTAGGCAAGCATTATTGGCATCACTTCACACCAATTGGAACCTTCATTAAAACAGATAAGAGATGAAGTGCTTCATTTCTCTTATTTTGCTGATATTTTAAAATGAGAATATTTCCAAGAGATCTATGATTTCCACAAAAGCAAATTAAGCATTCCCTTGGAGGACTATTAACGGTGGCACACAATGTTGCAGGTTCCTATTTTAGGGGAATTTTGAAAAGGGTGTCACTATAGGAAAAAGACAGTTTTTGCCAACTTATATAAAATATATAAAGCACAGAAACATTATTACTAATAAATAATATCAATACCTCAGGAGATTTAAAAGTGTTGTACTATGTGTTGAGCAGTATTCATTCTCTATTCAGTACTTACAAGTTGCCCCACTACCAACTCTAGAGAAGGAAACTGAAAACTGAAAGGAAAACCTCTTTGAGAATACTAACATATAAATAGGTGTAAAATAATACACCTTTAATTTAATATATATTGTATGGGAAAGTTTAAGTGATTAAAAGATGATGGGGATATTTGGCAAAGAAGACAGCAAGTATTGATGTAATTTTACTTTGTAGGACATTTAAATTTTCATTTTATAAAGATTCCATAAATTGAAAATACTTTGCATATGTTAATATGTGTTTACTACTATGACATGACTTTTAATAATGTATACCATCCTAAAGGAAAGAACAGGACAAGAAGTTCAATTTAACTAAAGGTTTTAAAAAAGAGAAGACTATGATTTGAGAAAACGAGGAAAAAGACTTTAATTTCCCATTGCATATTGTTTCAGTTCTTATTTTTAAAGGCAAATGAGCTACCATTAAATTTCACATTTTAATGAAAAGTTTGATTTGATTACTTAACGATTGTTACTGTGTGCCTTTTCTTTGCAATGCACTATGGCGAATGCTCCTCCTATTACGGAACTTGTGGTCTGTCTAGATTTGGTTACTAACTGTACCACAAAGAAGATGACACCAAACAGATCTGAAAACAATTCACAGTCAGATTACAAGGGACAGAAGAATGCCAGACCCCAGAGCCCACAAGACCTCTCAATCTAGAACCTCCTCCGAGTTTCTCCAGAGGGCTCAGGGAGAAATACTGTACTGCTGATTGTATGGGACCAAAGCGAAGACCAGAAGTCTAAAAGTCCCATATTACAATTTTCAAATAAACTGCCTGTTTTAACCCAGGACCTACCCATACACCACCATTTACAGTTTTGGTGGTTCCCTGTACAACTGATTCCTCTGCTTTTCTGGAATTTTCCACTTTTTCAGGTTAAGTTCTAGATGGTTCAACCTCTGTTATCATTTTTCTACAGGCATTTAGGTTGTCTTCCCTTTGTCCTCCTAGGTCATTTGCCGTTCCTGTACCCCTTCTATGACCTGATAGTTTGTGTACGTAACTTCAGATGGGTGATAGCTTCACTATACATGGAGGAAATTTCTGTTGTTCCTGCTTGGGTGATTTTCAAAGTGAGGATAGGGTAGCGTGGAAATTACTTCTTTCATTTCAAATCTTTCTTGGATACTCGATTATCACAATTTTATTACTAAGTTGACATTAAGAAATATTAGCAATACAGCAGAAAAATTTAAATTCATAAAAATAAATCTGTTATTGAGACTATTTCAATCTGACATGTGGGATAGAAGAAAAAGCTGTGGGACAGGAAAGCAGAAAGAAACATCACAGTATTATTCAAATCATCTCAAGTAGACCACTGCCTACTCTGAAATAAATTTTAAAGTAGTAAACCACAAATAATTCAAACCTTTACAAATGTAGTGAACTCTTCTACTTTCTCATTAGATAATAGCAGTTTCTTCTGTGCATCTTCTAAAACCTGTTCACTTTGCAGTGCTAATCCTTGAAGCTGCTTAGATGCTGCTGTTTCAATTTCTGTGATTACAGATTCAGTCTCATTTACTTTTGATACTAGGAGAGTAAGCTTGAAATCCTTCGGGAGATAAAATAAAAAATATTAACTAAAAAGATTTGGAACAGTTAGTTATACCTATCAGATAAGGACAGGGTCTCATTATAGTCTATATTTATTGATTTTTATTGAACAAAATTAATGATTGCTTTTACTTTCAGTAATACAGAACTGTTAATGTTAAACAAATTCATTAATTGTAGAGATATAGACTGTTCGGATAACTGTATTTGCAGTTATTTGAAGTTTCTAAGTAGTTAATAGTATTTTGTAGAGAAAAAATGACATTAATAATGAATGAGACATTATATTCCATTTCTAAATTAAAAAGGCCTACATACATACCTTTTTTTCTAACTCCTCTTTAGTTTTCTGATACATCTGTTCATACTGTGACTTCTCTTTTACAGCAACACTAAGTCTTTGCTTTAGTGAATCAATTAATACTTTTTTATTAGAACATTCTTCTGTTAATGTCTTTACCTACAGTGAAAGTATAAAGTTACTTTTTTATTGGTAAGGCATTCTACTGTTTTGTCAGAAACTGAATGAGTATAATTCCATTTATTGCTCATAAATTGTATCAAATTCAATTATTATAGGAATGAAATTAATAGTCCTTTGCAGAATGAAACTAATAATCTTTAAGTTAGTAACAAAACCCAAAATTACACAAGTATATGAACACATGTAAAAGAGCAACATATAATAATATATTTATTACATATCACAAAGAATAACAGAAGAAATATTTTTTCAGTTTAATGGCACCAAATATGATTACCTATACAAAGATTCTAATACTATATTTGAAATGATTATTTAAATTCAAAGAATAGGGGCTGGGGATATAGCTCAGTGGATTAAGCACTTGCCTAGCAAGCGCAGGGTCCTGAGTTCGATCCCCAGTACCGCCAAAAAAAATAAATAAATAAAAATAAATTCAACGAATTATCAAAATTTAAAAGATAAAGATAAATTGAAAAGCCCACAGGAAGTAATTATACTTTATATAATTGTATGGAGGAGAAACTGAAAATCCATATGCATATGTCATGTGCATGTCAAATTTTCCCTCTGTAAATCCATTTGAGATAACAGACCCTGACATTTTCAACTTTAACAAAGAATGTGAGGGAGGTGTTCTCTCTAGAGTAGATAACGTTTAACAAATGCCTAAGCAAAAGCCACTTTATGAGTTATACAAACAGTACTTTTTTGTTTCTTTAAATGAAGTCTTTGTAGTTTGGTGAAATACATTTTACAACTAAAAACTAAAACTCTTTTCTCATGTACTATGAATTAAGTGCATAGAAAAAGTATGAACTTCTGACAGTTAATTAGTTATCACTTTTTCATTCTGAAATACAAATGAGTATGTCCTTATCAATTATACTTTTAAAAAACTAAACAAAATGTAACCATAATACCCAAAATAGGAAAGAAATTTAAACTTAAACTTACCTTCTCACAAAATAGTTACAAATAGAAACCAAATGTATGAGATTTTGGAGTTTTGAATTTTAAAACAAAAAATGTACTTTCAGAGCCAGGCATGGTGGCACACACCTGTAATCCCAGCACTCGGGAGGCTGAGACAGGAGGACTGTTGTAGTTTTGAGACCAGCCTGGGCTACAAAATGAGCTCAAGGCCCGCCTGAACTGCATAGTGAGACCCTGTCTCAAAACGACAAAGAAAAAATGTACTTTCAGAGCAAATTACACAATTCTGCAACCATGAACGCTTGTCTGCTGAGTATTTTCTGTAAGGTTATTCATATTGAATATCTGAGATAAGAAAGTAAATACAATGGAAAATGATATTTTTAAATAAAAGTTGTTACCTTTTTTTCAAGACTTTCTAACATCTGACTAAAACTCTCATTACTTTCTGAATTTATTTTCTGACGAAATTTCAAGTCCTCTATCAAATGTCTTTTCATAGTGATATCCCTCTCCATTCGAGAAATCCTTGAAAGGCACAAAAGATACTTTATTAAGATAATAGAAAATACTTTTAACGGTGGTCATATCTTTCATATTATCCAATATTATTTCTACTGGTAGGTTTTAAATGCTATGTGACATTAATAAAACTATAACTTAGTAAAATAAATGGCATTGATTAAATATTATACAATATTTAATTATAATTTAAACAAAATATTTATTATCTATAAATCTAAATTATGTGTTATAATTTAATAAAATCCACAGTCAGATTGTGATTTTGTTATTATGATATCATATATATGTATCAAAATGAAGATTAATTGAGATATATTAAATTTAAGAAAATTTTAAATTATCATACTTAAATTCTTCTTGTATTACTTAAAAAACTGAAGTAATATTTAGAGACAAAAGGCTAAAAATGTTAAGAAACAACCTTACACTTTTGTAAACAAATGTAAAATTTGTGATATGCAAAGAAACTAGGGATGCTATCTTCTAACTTACTATCATTTGTGACTGACCACGTATCCGCTTAACAAAAGCTGATAAAATATTAAGGATAAAGTAAGTGGTAGGTGCGGTGACGCCTGTTATCACTGCTGCTGCTGCTGCTGCTATCACTATTATTACCTTAGCAGAGCGGCGATCTGCCGGTCAGTACTGTAAGTACGTACGTGCGTTAACTCATTTATTCCTCCTGAAACCTTATCCATTAATACTAGTAAACTGAACCTCAGAGCCAGGAGACGGAGGAGCCAGTATTCAGTGTTTCTCTACACTCCTCACTGTTACATAACAAGTAAGACATGTCCTTTACTTGAAGACATTCTCAGTTAAAAATTTAACCAATCTTTTTGTCTAATAACTTTATCTACTAATATCATTTTTACATGTTTACTTATAATGTGGTATGCAGGTATATGTATATATGATATGCATCTTAAATTTAATGATTACTGGAATTCTATCGAAACGTTATCACCTATAAACTATATCATATTTATAAAAGATATAGAAAAAATCATTTTGGTTTCAAGGAACAGAGCATTTAAAATCCCTTTCTAGGGCTGGGGATATAGCTCAGTGGAATAAGCGCTTGCCTAGCAAGTGCAGGGTCCTGAGTTCGATCCCCAGTACCGCCAAAAAAAAAAAAAAAATCCCTTTCTAATAATCACAAAAAGATCTCCAGTTATCTTAAACAGAATAAAATTTCCCTATTCCATTTTAGCTATATAAGCTTAGGTATTAAACCTAACATTAGTATTAATCTCTTTATATATTTTTTCAAATAACTGTCAAAGTTTAAAGTTTTTTGTTCAGACTTAAGTCATCATGTTTATTTAAAATGTTTAATAAGGAAATTCTGACATTAAATATTACCCTAATACAAATAGTAAGCAGTTTGCAATTAATCACATTATATAGTTAGTATTCCTTAAATGTCCATATTATGTAGCTTTGGACTTCAACTCAGAAAAGTAGAATCACACTGTTAGGGTTATGTGGTAGTTTCTTGAATGCAACACTTACTAGACCTGATTACCACTAGGTGGCACCAAATACAACGGATAGAAATATGAAAAACATACTTTTCATGCATTTCCTTTATGTGTTCTTCTTTTGCTAAGAGTTCAAGTTTCAAAGACTTCACATTTGATGTCTGTTTAGTGAGTTCATTAGTTGCATTCTAGATAAAAAAACAGATATAAAGTTCAATGTACCTTTCAATCTTGAACAAAAACAGGGTACATGTCATTCTCAAGAAGAGTAATAAATTTCTAATTACGCTGAACAATTAAACATTTAATATTTTTGAATGCTCTATATTTTTCCAATAGAAATAATATAGTTAATACTAAAATGTTTATGTATCATGCCAGGCCAGAGAGAAACAATCATATAGTAATTGCAATGAGTATATTTATAGGAAACATAAATTATCCCAGTAAAATGTAAATGTGTTTAAGTAATAATTTAATGGCTTAATAAAAACACTTAAAGTAAATGTTGGTTTTTCCAACAACCTTTAATAGATTAGACGTTATCACAAACCAGCTGATACTCCTCCCTTTGAATCTAGTCTTCCTGGTGATTTGCTTTGACCAAAAGAATGTGGCAGAAACAACAGTTTGGAACTTTCAAACCCCATGGCTGGAAGCAACACAGCTTTCATCTTGGCCCTCCCGGACACTCCCAGGGGATCACCTTGCAAAAAAGACAGTTGAAAGACTACATGAAGTAAAACCAAGACATTCAGCTGACAGCAGAACAACTGCCAGACCTATGAGTGGGGATATCCTGAACATCCAGCCAGGTAAGGAAATCTTAGGTTTAGCAGAGTCTAGACATATCAGGAAATTCAGAGGAGATCAGCAAAAGGACTGTCCAGCCAACTGAATCGGAAGGAAAAAATAATTTGCTGTAGTTTTAAACCACAGTGTTTTAGGATAATTTGCTAGAGAATAGATAACTCATAGAGAATCCTATGAATATTAAACACTTCTTTACCTATAATGTCACCCACTATTCATGTAGTTATACATAATTTCTACATTTTTCAAAGCAGAAGAGTTTTGTGGTATTTCCTGTCTATGCAGCCCAGGAACAAGAGATAATCACAGTGTTAAGACATCTTTCAAATTTGACTTGGGTTCCAGCGAAACATGTAATCTGAGGTATCACTTCATCTTTTTGGCATTTTAGCTTTTAGGATATTGTTTAAATATTCATGTTAATACATTTGCTAAGTTTTAAAAGTACTAAATTAATATAGACAGAATAAAATATAATAGGTCTAAAATATTTGTAGTTATATCAGTAATCTTTCTAAAATAGAAAAAACTTTCTATTAGAACTATTCCTACATTTGAATTAGAACTATTCCTACATTTAATTCAGTTCTAACTGAATTAACATCCTTAATTATGCTAAGTGATGTTACCATAATATTATATTATAAATGTCATTACATTAATTAACTATATTACTATATATTATTACTGTACTCTTACATAGTGATTGATACCTTTAGGGACTACTGTGCTGTAAGTTATCTACTTATCCCTACTCTAAATGGATTTACACTACTAAGGTTTTTTAATTTTGTTTCCTCTAAGATTTTCATATTTTCTTTTCTTCTTTATCAATTTGTTGGATGTAAGTTTTTGCTTCAAGCAATAGTCTTGCCTAAAAGCAATCATCCTACACTTTAATATATACACAAATAAATTGCTGATTTAAGGTGTTTTGTGCTGATAAACTTTGAATTTTATTTAGAACAGTAAAAAAGGTCTTAAAATATCTTCTGTGGAATTTAAGATATCTGTTTTTTGTTTTTAGATTTAAGATTGTATTTTATGAAGCTGAATGCTGTACATCTGACTGCTGGACTGAATTTTAATAAGTAAAAATATGACAACTTGCCAGTATTTTTGCCATAATCTTTAAATCTGATGGCTATTTTATTTGATCCTCAAAAGTTCTTCCTAAAACAGTTACAAATACATAGCCATGTTTATAGCAGAAAAATTCGTAAGAACTAAATCTTGGAAGTGCCATATGTTGTCCATCAACAGATGAATGGATAAAAAAGTAGCATTTATACACGCTATAGTACTACTCAGCCATTAAAAGAATTAAACCTGAGTCATTTGTAGGGAAATGGATATATTTTGAGACCGTACTGTTAAGTGAAATAAATGAGACACACAAGCTTAAACATTGCAAAGTTTCCCCTACAAGAGACTCCCAAAATATAAATAAAAAGCAAAATAAAAGATAACAGGAAATAGCTATTTTGCAAAAGTGAAGAGGACCAAGAGATGAAAGGAAGGGGGAAGGAGGGCAGGGAGAGGGCACGAAGAAGACGTGACATGTTGTGTTCCAACTGCCCAGGAGGGATGAAACCATTACGGACTGCAAATGCGCTAATACCAGTGCAAAAGCTGAACACGAAGTTGTTGGGAGAGGAGTAGAAAGGCACTCCTGCTTTAGACCTTCAGCGTAGTTAGTGTTCCCTGAACCGGTCCCACAAGAAGTTAGTGGCCACAAACATTATCAAACCCATTATGTTATCACTGTTCCATTCCCTACTAGCATGACTTAAAATATGGTGTGAAACACATATATCAGGAATGTCACAGTGCTAAGTATTCATCCATGTCAGAGCATTCTTATGCTAATTTGGCTGAGTATTTTTTAAAGTTTGCATAGTATTGTGATTAAAACATACTCTGCAGCCAGATTGGTTTAAATTCTATTCTCAGCTCTACCACTTAGTAGCAGCTGTGTATCCTCAGACAATTAATTTACTTTTTCTGTTTCGCAACTGTAAAATAGAGGTAATAAAAGAATCTACCTTACAGGGTTGAGATGGCAATTAATATTTGTAAAACACTGCAAATCAGCCTAATAATAGATTATAGGAAAAATGGTTTAAAAATTACTTTTCACTATTACTAATTTACTGGCAAATGGAAGAGAATATAAAATATATAATATCCTCCTTAAGAGTCAGGAAGTAAAAACCCACAACACAAGCTGAAGTACTATTTAACCTAGGTTGTGTAAGAAGCTAAAAGGTGGTGTGTGTATCATTCAATGGGAGGGATGACTATACCGTCTAATATTGTATTATCTATCAATAAAAAGGCAGACACCTTGAGGAAACATTTAGTTTGGGTAAACATGAAGACACAGGAAATGCAAATAAGCACTTTAATGTTACTGAGTGAACCTGGGACATTTGAAAAGTATATGCAAGAAATCACATAGGAAAGACTTACATTCATTGTATAAAATGAAAAATTGTATGTAGATCTTTAATAAATTCAAATCTAACCAACTTTCTCACTGAAGCATTCAACCAGTTAAAAAAAAATAAGTTATTTCTTAGATAATCACTGTGTTATTTAGTTTGATATCTCTTATAGGCTGAATTGTGTTGCCCTAGGATATACATATGCTAACGCCCTCTCCTAATCCCCAGTACTCAGAATGTGACTACATTTGGAAATAGAGCCTTTAAATAATAATTAAGGTAAACTACGTTTTAGGGTGGGCTCTTATACCTTACAACTGGTGACTCTATAAGAAGAAATCACGACGTGAAGCACACAGAGGAAACACTGAATATGCAGTAAGACAGCCAGCCAGCAGTGAAGAAGCCTTGGGGGGAAACAAAACAACTGCAGACACTCTGACTTTAGACTTCCAGCTTCCAGAATTATTAGAAAATAAATGTTTTTGTTTTTAAACCATCCTGTCTGGTATCTTGCTATGGCAGACCAAGGCAACTAATACAATGCTGAAACAAATTTTTAGTAGTAGAGTACTATGTACTTAAATTTCTTTTAGGAAATTTCTACATTAAAACATGAAACAAGATAAAAATAAATATTTATCCTTTTAGTCTCTGCATAGCCTTGTCAGTGTCCCGGAGACCAGGTTAGACATGTAAATTAAACTAAACTGCTTTACTCTTCTGTCTCCCCTGTCCGGCTCACACTTGTCCGAAACAAGAGATACATATACTGTACATGGGTAAAAATGTGTACCTGGAAAACATTATAACGCATATATAATTTACAGATACTCATATGAATCTATTATTAGCCAAACTTGTTAGATCATTTTTAAAAGTTTAAATTTCTGTTAGTCCATTTACAGTCAGTAAAGTCTCATAAATAAATAGAAATCAACTTAAAGTTATTAACAATTTAAAAATTTTAGAAATCAGATAATTCAGGATCAAACACTGTTTTAATATATGCGAAAATTTTTTATTGAGATCATGAAGACTTAAAAAGAATCACAGAATTGAACTGCAATCTGTGTAGTAGGTAAGATTAGATAAGATCAAAGAATATTTTAACAATTTTACTTTCATTTACATGAAATCTAAACACTAAATTAAATTTGTATATTTTATGCACTTTCTCAGAGAGAAAAACATATCTCAAGAGAGGACACATGCCCCAACATTTGCACAATTATTCTTCTAACATTTCTAATATTAATATAAGGGGTTTAGACTTATAAAACGTTAAGGCAAGTTTTACAAGTAAAAATTATCTGATGATGTTCAAGAAGCATCTCAATTAATGTCAGTTTTATAACTTATTAACAAAGCAAATTATTTTCAAGCAATCATACACTCACTTATTTTAAATTTTATTCTATTTTGTTGTATTAATAATCCCACACTACAGCCATCATCTGTATAACTGAGTAACAAAGGTGAAGATAACACTATGTAATACAGCATCCAGTGCTAATTCCCTATCTTCTCCATAATTTGGTATTTCCTTTATTGTTTTTGTGTTAACTAAAGTGAAGATAAACTTATGTAATACAGCATCCAGTGCTAATTCCTTACTATCTTCTCTGTAATTTTATATTTCCTGTATTGTTTTTGTGTTATTCTGGTTTATGTGTCTCCATTCTTTTGTCTTTAAAAAATAAAAAAAATTTTAAAAAAAGAATCCCACACTAAAAAGTATTTTGGGCTGAAAAACAACTAAAAATCTATTTGACAATTCAATATTCCAATACACTTTTAACAGTCATAATTATTCCATTTTAATGTACTCTGTGCATTTACAATTTTTCTTTCTAGTGACACCAATTATGTTCCCATATCCACTGCCTTTATTCTGCCAGCTATCAATCCCTCAACTGAAGAAAATAATCAAATATATGAAAAATAAACAAGTTTGCTTTAAGGAGTATGAAAATGAACTTTCCAATTAAAACGCATGAATCCTGTTTCTTATAAGATAATCCTACTTACAGTAATGTGAGCCTCACTTTTAAGTTGTTGGCTGTTTCATGGAATGCCTCATCAACTAAAAGAACACTGTATTTTCACCCTACTCTTGGTTTAACTTGCAGAAATCTATTAAACCAACCTCTCTTTGATTCCTGCTTCCCTCCCTCCACTTACTTCCTCTCTCCTTCCCCATCTCCAACTAACAAAATAAAAAGGTCAGCAACTTTGCAGAGGAGAGGAGTTCTACTATGTGGATACCTTAGGACTAAAGGGCTCTATCAAGTTGAGGGACGTGTGAGGGACAGGGAGGAGTTAAATGTTGGAGTAGAAGACAATGGTCAATTACAATCAGCTCCTAAATCAAGATTTCATTGTGTTTAGCCATTCTTTTTCAGAGAATAGTACTATGAATTACCACGTAAGAATATACCAGGTTCAAATTAAATAATGACATAAAAGCAGTACTAATTTTTAGATTATTTATACCAATTTATCTTTATTAGACTAAATTAGAGTTGATATAAACATGTCTTTCAGGATGCAGTATTTTAATATACGTTCTCATGCTTCATAAACTTTATAATCACCTTCAGTTTACACTGTAATTGCTTCATTTCTAAATCCATGTTCCTTGAAGAGCCCAGTGATGTAACTGGGATATGTGGAGCTGCTACCCTGGCAACTTCTTCTGCCCAACTTGTGATTTTAGATGAGGACTCCAATTTCTTTAGTAGATCTTCATTTTCTTTCTGAAGCCCGGCCAATTCCAAATTTAGCTTCTTTAAAAAAAGAAAGTAAATATAAGACTAACTACAGTTAATCTAACAATTGTCAGCATAAGAGTCCATAGGTAGGAAAATAATAAGGATGAGAATTATAAAAATACTTATTATGAAAATTTTAAAACTTCTATCCTCTCTATTAGCTTTTGTTATAGAGCCTGTAGAGTTCAGACAAAATTAACCAACTGTACTCAGTATCTTTAGGTTGGTTGGTCTTTACACAGAATGAAATATTTCTTCCCCTCACATATATGTGAGTGTGCCAGAGATTCACAGATTTCTGACTTCAGGTCTGATGCACTTAACTTTGTAAAAGCCAACCTGGAGCAGGACAGGATAACAGATGTTAGTTGTTTATCCCACTGGTAGGTCTTACTACCATATATAGCAGCCAAAATACTTCCCATTTAGCAACATAAATGTTAAGTCCAATTAGCAGATGAGGCTTGTTAGGGATTTAGTTCAAATAAATCGCATGCAAAAAACTTGCTGAACTTTACATACTTGATTGATAGTTAACAAGTCTTGTTTATAATGTGTAGGTAAAACTGCACGAAGTTCCTTACCTTTGAATTTTTAATAATATACATATTTTGCTAAATGATATTCTACTAATGCTTTATGAAGGAGTGTAAAAGATACCATCTTAATGTGAGCTGTGATCTTTCATCTGTAGTCAGTGGAATGTCACCAAACTGCAACAGTGTTACAACGCAGAGCATCCTAAGAGGGTAAAGACTCTACCATTATTCAAAGGAAGCTTATAATCTGGTAGTCTAACATAGGAACCATTAGACAAAATGACACAAATCTCCCAGAAGGGAAAAAATCTTTGTTATGAATTACTATTAAGTACAGCAAAAGACATGCCAAAGTAGACAGTAACATAAACAGGAAATGTGTTATTTAGGTATTAACACCATGTTTAAAGGTAACTTCTAGAAACTCTCCCAAGAAAAACACAAATGTTTCCTTATATGCAAATTGTTAAATATAAATATTTCAGCCCATTAATTCAGAGCTATGGCATATTTGAAATAAGAGTATATATTGATGAAGAAACTGTTACTCTCACTATATTTTAGTTTATGATCTAGAAGTATGGCTTTAAAGACTACAGAATCTGACAATGAGACAGACAGCCGGAGCCTGATTCTCTTCCAGCCTTGAAGAAGCAAGGGCTTCCATGTTAGCATTATGAAAGAAGCTGCAAGGCAAAGACCCAAAGGAGACTTCAACAAGTTGAAAATTGTCCTTGGCTGGCAGCCAGCATGAAAAGAAGGATCTCAGTTCTTAAGTCACAAGGAACTAAATTTGCCCAAGAAACAGGAGTCGGGAAGAGAAGCCCAAATTGTAGGAAGGAGGGCGCCTTCACTGGCACATCAAATGCTCACGCTCTGAGCAGAGAACGTGCTAAGCTGTGCCAGATGCCTGATCCAAGGAGATCATAAGTTAACGACAGCATATATTTTGATTGGCTTACAAGTTTTTGGTACTTTGTTATGCAGCACAAAAATATAGTACTAGTCATTTAAGTTTTAAAAAGTCAGTTCCTTCCTTTGCCTTATTCTTTCCCTGTGTTCCACCTCAACCTGTAACTCGAACTCTATGGTGTTTATTTTATATAATATTCTTACTCTAAATTAATTTTGTTTTCCTTATTTTATTTCAATTGTTCAAAAACTGTTACATTTTCTATACTAGAAATATAAATTGACTCAACCAGGTCTGCATTTACAGTTTAACTGGCAAGCCAAAATACCATGACCAGAATTATTGCTGCTCTGCACAATAATTTTTGAGTACTATGAACAAGATTAAAAGTCGCCCTTGGCTTGTGCTTTCTTGTTCTCTTATGTGGGACATCATTCAAAATCACTTTTATTCTGAGCTCTCACTTGACATTTTCTAGACAATTTGATTAGGAAGTATCTGGATTCGGAACTTGTATCATTTATTTTTTTTAACATATATCACGTGGTTGATAAGGTTAATTCTGTGTATCATTCTCAATGATAAGAAACTGATAGGCCTTGCCTTAAAAATAGCCGTTAGTCCACAATCTAGAAATATTTAACACTAAATTATAGTAAGAGTTATGAAGAAATACAGTAGAAAGCTAAGGGACCTGCTGCTGCCAACTGCTGTCTGGTAAATGCTGAGTAGAGCCCACTCCCTTCCATGTGTCCCCCTAACATGTTGCGCTGCATGTATCCTAGAATCTAGAGACAGCATCAAATGCCCGAGCTTAGATCTACAGCTACCCTGCTTTCCATCTTTTATAAGACAAAAGGTAGACATAGGTGAGTAAACTGAAGGTAGTCCTGAGATGAAGCATTTTTTGCTACCAAGGACCCTGGTACACATTTTAATGTTCAATTACACTATGTCCTAGGTATATCACTCCTGGTATATGCCTGAAGGAAATGAAGCCAGCATATAAAGGAAATATTTGCACACCCAGGTATTATAACATACTCTAATATAATTGCATTATATTATAGTATTACTGTGGCACAACTCACAATAGCCATGTTAGGCAATCAGCCTATGCACTTGTCTCAAAATGAAAAAAGTAAAAAAGGCAGGGGGATATAGCTCAGCATTAAGGACCTGGGTTCAATCCTCAGACTGAAAAGATAATAATAAAATTTTTTTAAATATTAAAAGAGAACACCATTTTGATGTGCAAAAATAAATGATCTGAAAAATGAAATATGGCTCATGGAAATATTTCCCATTAAAGAGAAGGGATTAAAAAGAAATCTAAAGGAATAATTTCTCTATTAATTGCCTAAACAATATTGTACATGATCCTCTGTCCTGATGTCTCTAAGGACAAAGCATCCAATATACGACTGTTCAAGGGACATGACACTTGTTGCTCCTGCAGAAAATGCTCTAGGCACAGAATAGGATGGATGAACTCTTCCTTTTGAATGGATGATTCTGACCCACCACCTTTTTTTCTAGACAGTTAACTACAGTTTACTTTTATCCTATAAATTTGCTGTCACAAGACTAAAAAGTTGAAGTAATGAGCCATTTTAACGTTTTGGAAAGTACTTATTAATTGGGGTAATAGGATCTGAAAAACATGCACAAATTTGAGAAGAGCCAGCACAAGATGAGGCTGAATGCAATGACTATAGGAGCAGAGGTTTGGAGAGGCCATTGGAGGAAACATTTCGTGTAGAGCTCTTTTCAGTCCATACTGTGGCAAACGTTCATTGTCAACGTTGGAAAAGGCCCATTAGTAACCAAAGTAAACTTGAGATGTATGTGGTTCCTATCTTTAATTATACTACAATCTATAATCTTTCTCCTTTTGGTAACCACAGAGTTTGACAGTCAAAGTAGGAAAAAACAATCACCAATAGGAGTGGTCTGTTTCCAATTCACCAAAACCTGCAATCTCTCTCTCTCTCTTTTTGGCTTTACTCATTTAATTTTTTCTTTTTTTATTTTAAAGAGAAAAAAATAAAAATTTGAAACAAGGTAATAGGTGGGTAACAATGGTTAATACATTCCATATTGTTATCTTTAAATTACTCAGAGTACAAGATGTCAGCATTTAATTGTCCAATTATTAGCACAAATCTTTCTTTTTCAGTGAACTAAGAGAAATCAGTAGTATAACTAACTTAACTATTATATATATTATATATAATATATATTATATATGTGTGTATGTGTGTGTGTTTGTTCTTTTTTTGCTTTTCCCTTCCTTCTTTTCTCCATTCCTCCATTCCATTCAAAAGGAAATTTCTCCTTCCTTTTGAATAGTTTCCTTTCCACTTCTCAATATCTATTGTACATTTTGGATCTTATGTTTTCAACTTCTCACACTAAGGAGAAAATACAGTGTTTACACATGTGAGTCTGGTTTATTTCACTTATAAGTTTGGTCTTAAGTTGCATCCACTCACCTATAAAAGTCTCCAGTGTATCCTTTATGGCGGAGGAGTACTGTATTGTATAAAAGGACATCTTTTTTATACATTCCTCAGTTGATGGGCATTTGGGTAGTTTCCAAGATCTAGCTATTACAAATTGTGCTGCTGTAAACATGGGTGCACATATATCACTGTGGTACGATGTTTTAAATTCTTCTGAGAAGATAAGCAGAAGGGGAATGGCTGGGTCAAATGGGACCTTCAATCCTAGTTTTTTGAGGAATTTCCACACTGACTTTCTCAGTGGTTGCACCAGTCTGCACTCCCATCAACAGTGGAGAAGGGTTCCTTTTTCTTCACAGCCCCTCCAGCATGTTATTGGTTGATTTCTTGTTAATAGCCATTCTTTCTGGGGTGAGATGGAATCTCAGTGTTTTAATTTGCACCTCTCAAATGACAAGTGATGTTGAGCATTTTTTCATATATTTATTTGCTTTTTGCATTTCTTCATCTGAGAAATATGTATTCATTTCAGATGCCCATTTTTGGATTGGGTATTTAAATTTGGGAGGTCTGATTTTTTTTTAGTTCTTTATATGTTCTTCACAGTAATCCTCTGTTTGAGGAACAGCTGGAAAACACTTTTTCCCCACACTTTGGGTTGTCTCTTCACTCTGTTGGTGGTTTCTCTTGCTGTGCAGAAGCTTTCTAATAAGATGAGATTTCAGTTGTTGATTCTTTGTGACAGTTTCTGTGCAATTGGCATTTTATTAATAAAATCTTTGCTTACACCAAAGTCTTCGAGTTTTACCTACTCTATCTTCCAGCAGATTTAATGTTTCTGTTTTAATATTTAGATTTTTTATCTATTTTGATTTAGCTTAGTACATGGTGAAAGGTATGCGTCCAATTTTACTCTTCAGCATGTACAGAGCCAGTTTTCCAGCACTATTTATTAAAGAGACTATCTTTCTTCCAGTGAATATGTTTTGCACCTTTGTCAAAGATAAGGTAGCTGAGTGTGTCTGGAGTTGTTCCTGCATCTTCTAATCTGCTCCCTTCATCTTCAGGTCTGTTTTTTTTTTTTTTTGCCATTACCATGCTTTCTTTATCATAGTAGCTTTGTGGTATAATTTCAAGTCAGGGAATGTGGTGCCTCTGCCTTGCCTTTGTTACACAGAATTGCTTTTGTTATTCTAGGTTTCTTCTGATTCTAAATGAAGTTTAGGATTGTTTTCTCTAATTCTGTGAGACATGCTGTTGGAATTTTGATCACAATTGCATTAAATCTTCTAACAGCTGTGGAAGTATGGTCATTTTCAGTTCTTCCTAACCCAGAGAGCAAAGGATATCCTTCCATTTTCTGAAACCCACCTCAATCTCTTTTTTTTAGAATACTGTAGTTTTCAATGTAAGGTCTTTTACATCCTTCATTAGCTTGATTTCTAGGTATTTATTTATTTATTTATTTATTTATTTATTTATTTATTTATGGATGCTATTGTGAAGGGTGTTGCTTCCTTAATTTCTCTCTCCGTGAGTTTCTTAATCATATATAGAAGCCATGAATTTGCTTGTTAAATGTAGCAGTTTTTAGTGGCGTTTCTAGGTCTTCCATGTAGAGTTCCCTGTCATATGTAAGTAATGATAATTTCACTTCCTCATTTCCAATCCTTCTTCCTTTTCTTTCTATTGTCTAACTACTCTGGGTAATATTTCCAGGACTATGTTGAATAATAGTGGTGACAGTGGACATCCTTATCTTGTTCTGATTTTAGAGTGAAAGCTTTCAGTTTTTGTCCATTTAGTATGAAGTTGGCTGTTGGTTTGTCATAGATAGCTTTTATCAGGTTGGGATAAAGACTTTCTATTCCAATTTTCTGTAGAGTTTTCATCATGAATGGGTACTGGACATTGTCAAAAGTTTTTTCTGCATCTATTGAGATGATCATACAATTTTTGCCCTTGGCTCTGTTGATATGGTGCATTACATTTACTAATTTATATATGTTGAATCATCCCTGCATCCCTGGGATGAATTCTATTTGGTTACAGTGTATAATCTTGAAGATTTGCTTCATTCTGTTTGCAAGTATCTTATGCAGGATTTTTTGCATCTATGTTCATTAGGGAGATTGGCCTTTAGCTGTCTTTCTTGGATGGTTACTTCTTTTGTTATCAGGGTAATGCTTGCTTCCAGGAATGAATTTGGGAGTATTCCCTTTCAATTTCATTAAAGAGTTTGAGAAGTAGTGGTGTTAGGTCTTCTCTAAATTTCTTGTAGATTTCAGCAGTGAATCCATCAGAGTTTTGGCTTTTCTTTGTTGGTGGAAAAGTTCCAATCTTAAATTTTGCTTAAGACTGACATGACACACTTAATTATCGAATAAAGAAATAAATTCCTTTATATTCTCATAATCTGATTATTTAAGTTCATACTTAAGTACAGGTCAAAATTCTATAATCTTATTTTATTATAACAAATTTTGTTACAAAATTGATATAAAGGGCAGGCAATGAAATTTTGTTTAACAATATCTATATGAATTTTATAGGCAAGAACAACCTAAAAACATTCTAATCATAATATTTCTCCTTAAGGTAAATAGTCAATATCCTTTTACTTGGAATATTATACTTCTATAGAGAATAAAACTGAAAGAAATAAAATTCTGCATACTGAACACATATAAGGTTAAATCCACCATCACATAAATCAATGATTATATGAAATATCAAGACAATTACATTAATTTCTAGACCACACATATTTTCCATGTAAGTACCTAGGAAGATTAACTGTTCTGATATTTTTTCAAGTTTACCAACAAAGAGTTTAAATTTAAAACATGAGTTTTGCTTTAATACAATACTTGAAAACATCAAAAATAAAAACTAAAAACCAGTAAGAAAAAGATTTTGAGCAGAGATGAAATTATCTATGTAATAAAATATCTTATGAAAAATCCACTCAGTTACTACATCACTCACTTATAAACCATTTTCTGACAAATGCTGTTATTAAAAGCCTACAGCATGTTTCACAAAATGTCAAGCAAATGAAGGTAAAGTAGAGGACTTTTTACCAATGCTTTTGCTAGTAGTTAGACTTCAGTAGCCTTTAGAGACCATTAAGTACCCTTTGGCTAATTGGCCAATGGTAGATTAATCCTCTTTTTATTCTAGCAGCACTATTTTAACACTCTTAGACTCTGTCAGTGTAGTGTCTGAATGACAAAATAATATTGTGCATGAATAATAAGCAGAAAAGTTAAATTAACATTTCATGTTTCACATGCCATACCTATGTCAGAGAACTTTCTTTTTAAGTCACTGACATTCAACTCTTTAAAATAATCTCATGTTGACATCTTATTGAAGTGAATTTTCCTAATTACTGCTAATTGCCTATCAAAAAAAAAACTCTTTATGAAATGCAGTTGTCCAGCACAGATGAACTCTGTTCCAGCATGCAAATTAAAGACAAAGCATGACACTTACAGTGGTACTTTATTATAAGGTCATACTAAATATGGTTTGCAATTAACAAAGCAGTTTTCTGTGGTATGGAAAATGCCAATCTGTCCTGATGTGTTCAAATTAGACTCTATCACAGAAAAATGGGTATCTGCATATGGATAAGAGATATGCTGCTCTCAATGTCATTTCCAAAGTTTAAAATTAATTTAATGCCTTTATTCTTGTTAATGTAAGTTCTGGCAAATGTACAATTAAATTATTGTTATAATACTTTTGAATATGATTTCTCAAAATGAAAAGCAACAGTCATTATTATTTCAAGTGTCAAATTGTCCAAACAGCTTACTAATACTTTAATTCATTTTCTTAGTTCTTAAAAGAGTCTTAACTACTGCAAATATTTCACATGTCTCCTTTACTTTATATTAATAGCTTTTGGCATTTTAGGCATGTATAGTAAGTTATAGCATGAGTGATAATAACAATATCAGGTACTTTAAAATAATCTAAATAAACTAATGCACTTTTAGAGAATTAAGAGTTAAATCAAATCACTCCAACTTCTGTTCTCACAACTGGGTATGAAAAACAATATAAAGTAAAAGTGCATCATATGTGAAATTGGAAAATTAACTCTTGCAATTGATCTTCATGGAAAAAAACTAACATTTGCTTGTTCATAGAAAGCAGCTTAACTATTACTGTTATTTCAAATCCCCTAATGAAGTTAGCAGAAGAAAAGCTCCCACTACACATCAGATGAAGTACAGAGAAAGATAATTAGAATAAAAAATATATTCACAGCAATTTATCAACATCGCTATCAAAATAATTTCTCTATGCTCACATAGTGATACTGTAAGTTCAGTCATAGTGCTCCTACATACTTGACCAGCACAACATTCTTATTTTTTACCATGAGACTGGAATTCATTCCTATTTCCACTCCTTTTGTCAATAGGAATAATAGAGAACGTCAATGGCATTTGACTGATGATCCAAAAGAGAAACTATAAACTCCTCATCAAATTCTTGTTTTTTAATTTCCTTCTCCTACTTTCTACTCCTTAAATTGAGCTAGTTCAATGTAGAACTATCTATTCCTCACAGGAACTATACAACTCACTTGTTTAAATTCTATTTTCTCTCTATCTTTTTGTTAGCATTTTTTTTCAGTTATTGAAGTTGTATGAGTGCAAGAGAAAAAAATTAAAACCTGAATTACACTGCCCAAACAACCAAAGAAAATAAGTAATGCCAGATCAACAAAAATAATAGTTGTAGTTTCAGGGCAATATTTTTACTATATATGTTTCTAAGTAAATACTGACTTTGTTATCAGAAACAGAGGTGGTCAAACTCTAGAATAGCTGCACAAGACTCATGAAAACTTGGTTATTCTCCTGTGCATAAATTTGAAACTACCTAAAAAGATTTCAATACTTTGGGTTGCTTTTCTGCCTAGTGGTAAATATTAATATAATATATTACTTCTTTTGTAATGTATTTTTTGTTCAATGTAGCCTTTTCAGACTACCTTGAGAAAGTGAATGTCCTATTTATAGTATTGTGAGTACATGTCAGTGAGAATCTGGCTAATTAAAAATATGGCTCATTAAATAGCCTAATGCTGCACCTCAAACTTTTAGAAAAAGAAGAACAAGACAAGCCCAAAGCCCAAAGAAGGGAAGAGATTATAAAGATCAGGGAAGAAATTAATGCAATTGAGATGAAGAAAACACTACAAAAAAAAAAATGAATCAGAGTTGGTTCTTTGAAAGAATAAATAAAATTGATAAACCCCTAGCCAACCTTATCAAAAAAAGAAAGAACTCAAATTCATAAAATAAGGAATGAAAAGGATGAAATTACTACAGATTCAACAGAAGTTCAGAAGATCATTAATTGCTACTTTGAAAATCTTTACTCCCATAGGATAGAAAATTCAGAAGAAATGGACAGATTCCTAGGTTATATATGAATTACCAAAGTTTAGTCAAGAAGATATAAAAACACTGAACAGCCCAATATCAATTAATGAGATTGAAAATGTGACTAAACTTACCAACAAAGTAAAGCCCAGGTCCTGATGGATTCGCAACAGAATTTTATAAGAAATTCAGAGAAGATTTAATATCAACACTCCTCAAACTCCTCAATGAAATTGAAAAGGAAGCAACTCTCTATAACTCATTTCTGGAAGCAAGTATTACACTGATACCAAAACCAGAGAAAGACACAACCAAGAAAGAGAACTACAGACCAAACTCCGTAATGAATATAGATGCAAAGATACTAAATAAAATACTAGCAAATAGAATGCAGCAAATCATCAAGAAAATTATATACCACAACCAGGTCAGATTCATTCCAGGAATGCAGGGATGGTTCATTATTCAAAAATCAATTAATGCAATACACTATATTAATAGAGCCAAAGACAAAAACTGTATGATCATCTCAACAGACGCAGAAAAAGCTTCGACAAAATCCAACACGAATTCATAATAAAAACTCCACAGAAGATAGGAATAGATGATCTTTACCTGAACCTGACCAAAGCCATCTATGACAAACCAATAGCCAACATCATAATAAATGGACAAAAGCTGAAAGCTTTTACTTTAAAATCAGGAACAAGACAAGGATGTCTGCTATCACCACTCCTGTTAAACATAGTTCTGGAAGCATTAGCCAGAGCTATTGGACAAGAGAGAGAAATAAAAGGAATAAGGATAGGAAAGGAAGAAGTAAAACTATCACTATTTGCAGATGACATGATACTCTACATGGAAGACCCCAAAAACTCCACAAGAAGACTTCTTAAATTAATTGACAAATTCAGCAGTGTAGTTGGATACAAAGTCAAGACTAAAAATCAACAGCATTCCTATACACAAACAACAAACAGACTGAGAGAAATTAAGGAAACCATACCTTTCACAATAGCAATCAAGAAATTGAAATATTTAGGAATCAATCAAATGAAAGAAGTAAAAGACCTTTTAAATGAAAACTACAGTATGCTGATAAAAGAGATGGAAGAGGATTTCAATAAATGGAAAAACATTCCTTGCTCACGAGTAGGAAAAACATATATTGTTAAAATGGCCATATTACCAAAACTGTTGTACAGATTCAATGCAATTCCCATTAAACTACCATTAGCATACCTCACAGATCTAGAGAAAACATTCCTTACATTCATCTGGAACAAGAAGAGACCAGAATGGCAAAAGCAATTCTGGGCAAAAAGAACAAGTTAGGTGGAGTTATAATCCTTGACCTGCAATTATACTATAATGCTATTGTAATAAAATTAACATGGTTACTTACTTAAAAACAGACCAGAAAATCAATGGAACAGACTGGAAGACACAGCCACAACCACAAACACACTCAGCCACCTAATCTTTGATAAAGGGGCCAAACAAACTCACTGGAAGAATGACAGCCTCTTTAACAAATGGTGCTGGAAAAATTGGTTTGCCACCTACCAAAGACTGAAAATAGACCCAAGTCTATCACCATGCACCAAACTCAAGTCAAAATGGATCACAGATCTCAATATTAAAATAGAAACACTAAATCTATTGGAAGAAAAAGTAGGTAAAATCCTTGAAGACATAGGAGTAGGCAGAGAGGTCATGAACAAAAACCAAATTGCCCATGAAATACTTCAAAGAATCAACAACTGGGATCTCATCCTACTGACGTTTCTGTACATCTAAAGAAATCACCAGCAGAGCAAAAAGAAAACCCACAAAGTGGGAAACGATTTTAGATGACTCTCTCAGACAAAGGTCTTCTATCTAGAACATATAAAGAATTAAAAAACATCAGCCCCTCCAAATTCAAAGACCCAGTCTAAAAATGGGCATCTGAGATGAATATCAGATAAAGAAATAGAAATGGCAAATAAATACATGAAAAAATGTTCAACATCATTAGTTATTTGAGAAATGCAAATTAAAACAACATTGAGATTTCACCTCACCCCAGTAAGAATGGCTATTAATAAGAAATTCATCAATAACAAATGCTGGTGAGGCTGTGGAGAAATAACTCTTCTCCACTGCTGGTGGGAATGCAGACTGGTGAAACCACTGTGGAAATCAGTTTGGAGATTCCTCAGCAAACTAGGTCTAGAGGTCCCATTCAACCCAGCTATTCCCCTTCTGGGTATTTTCCAGAAGATCTGAAAACATCATATCACAGTGATATATGTGCACCCATGTTCACAGCAGCACAATTTGTAATAGCTAAATTGTTGAAGCAACCCAAATGTTCATTCACTGGGGATTGGATTAAAAAATTGTGGCACTTTTATATATCGAATATTACTCAGCTATAAAGATAAACTTGAGGCTTTTATAGGTAAATGGTCACAACTAGAGACCATACTCATAAGTGAAATAAATCAGATCTGCATGTATAAGCAACATATTGTCTCACTAGTGTAAGAACCTGAAAGAGTGAATGAAAACTAGGAGGTGTGATAGACGTTGTGAAATGAAAGGAAAATGCTCAAAAGTAATGGGCAACTGGTGTGTGGGAAAAGAGAAGGGAAAGAAGGGGAAATTATGTATGTATATATACATAGGGTAGCTAACAGTTTTACTACTGTCTTCTATGGCTTTACTGAAAGGAACAGTTAATGATTACTTGTTTGATCACTACTGCATGTCTCTATTTGTTTTCCTTTGAAACCACTTTGAAGATTTCAATACATAATACAACAACCATTGTTAATTTCCTACCATTTTTTCTGTAACTCTGTACTGTTCTTATGTTATTTTGTAAAGGAATATCTGTTTGTTAATGTGTTTTCTTCTTTTATTTATTTTTTATTTTTTATTTTTATTTTATTTTTTTGGCGGTACTGGGGATTGAACTCAGGACCCTGCGCTTGCCAGGCAGGCGCTTATTCCACTGAGCTATATCCCCAGCCCCTTCTTTTATTTTTAAAATAAATTAAAATATATATTTAGCTTATAAGACCTAATTCCTATACAGACATCAAAAGGCCTCTGCAGGTATCAGTGTTCCTTAAATTTTGGCTTCAAAAACTTATCACAGATTCACATGTTTGACCCAAAATGCCCTCCATACGTCTCAGATGTTCCTATGTGGGTGAATCACAAGGACCCATAATTATCAGCAGATTATTCCACTGCTGACTTCAGAGCTGAATATGCTGACAGGAGGTGGCCCTGGCTGGAAGAGGTGGGTCACTGGGTGTGTGACCTGAAAGGCTGTGTCTTCTCTAGAGTTCCTTATCCCCGCCCCCCTTTCTCTCTCTCTCTGTCTCTCTCCCTCTTTCTCTCTCTCTGCTTTTTGATTCCCACGTATTGAGCAGTTTTCTTCCACCAAGCTCTTCCATCATCATGCCGTTTCTGCCCCGGTGCCAGCGTATCAGGTATTTCACCTCAGAGTTGGGAAAGTGGCCAATATATAGCCCATTTTTTTTCTGACATAAGTCTTTTTATACAGTATTTTCAATATAGCCCTGAAAACAATGCATATATATTAAATTTATTTAGACTAGAATCAGTTCACAAGAATAGTGCATTATCACACTAATGTAAATTAAATATTACTTAAAGATCATATGTAGCTCCACCTTTATATATCTGAGTCAGTGAAAAGCTATATATTTCTTAAGTATATCCTAAATATGAATAGAATCTTGACACTTATTAGAAGTTCATAGATTTTAATGACAGGGTCAAAGTTAACTATATGTCTTTCCTTGGTTTCACTGTATCTAAGCCACACAATTACATTACTTGGATGAAAGCCAGTCAAGGAATTTCAGAAACCTTACAACCCCCTACAAATTTAACAGCAGCAATACTACTATTCACATGGTGTTGATCCTTATATATATACTCTTCTAAAATGCAAGAGAAACAACTTAGTGAGTTTTTCTGTATTCCCTACAAAAACTGGTAAAAGTCAGGAGAGTAAAATACTGACATCTTTTTGAAGGAAGTTCTTACAACTTTTTTGTAAAATATAAAAGTTAAGAACACTGTTTAAAATGAGATTTGCTTCATTAAAAACCATGTATGTGAAAATTACCAAATAAATGCCTGTCATGGATTAAGCTAAAATTCCATTTATAGGAGAAAAAACAAAGATCTGTGAAGCTTGTATTTATATTAGTCATTTAAGGTATTTATTGGAGATCTCACTCAAAGGCTTTTTTTTAGCATAATAATATTCCATTATAGGAACTTCTTCCATTGTCCTTCTATTTAAAATTCTCTTTGTTTATCATATACTTTCAAGTAGTAGGGCTTCAACTAACAGTCACTCAATAAATAAAGCCAAATAAATATCTGACTTAGTTATGCTAAGTATAATATGATTTATCCATGTAAGATCTTTAGGAATAGAGTAGTGGGGAGTTATTTTTATCAATCTAGCTGGTTTCTTTGCCTTTTTCCTAGATCAGTAGTCCTCAAAGTACACCTAACACCAGGATATGTATTTTAGAAATTTGTGAGGAACTTCTGGGTGTCATAAGGATTGGTACTGTAGTGGGTGCAAACCAGGAATGATAAATGTACTACAAGCAAAGTGTAGATTAGTCACGAACAACAGATATGTCCTGTATCCTGCATGATTCTAACTTCCCATCAATTATTCATGTCAGTGAAAATATTCATATAATGAAATAAGCCTGGACCCTAACTCAAAGTTACATGGAGATAAGGAGTTATTTCCCTGTGGTCCTGGAAATTTAAATATCTTGCATATCAGGGTAAGACTGAAAGATGAGAAAAGAAATCCTTTTTTTCCTCTGGATTCTAAGTTACAAGCATGTATGCTAACTATATACTGGATACACGTGGGCAGTGGCTGTACTCGAAAAGGTGGTCTGGGATGAAGAGATGAGAAACATTAAAGACTTTAAAGTGTCCGGTTAGTTATTTCTACTCTTCCGAAGGCCACTTTCTCTAGGTTATCTTTTGACTTGTGAGCTCTTTTTGTTAGGTTAGTCTGAATCCAGTTTCTAGCATTTGTCATTAAGATTCCTGCTAGCAGAGCCTTTTAAAGAAATCCAACAACTATTTCCCAGTTTTCTATTTTTAATTCCTATATGGCATCTAATCCTTTGATCAGGCCTCTTCGTCCTGTTAGAAAGTGTCTCTCCTTTGTTTCTGTACTGCAGAACTTTTCTACATTTTGTCTGGCTTCCCTGTACACTTTGCTATTTTCCTTCTCTGATGCCTCCTTGGCCCATGCAGCAGGTATTCGCCCAATCTTGCTGCAAACATTTCTTCCACCTCCATCACTACTTCTCTGGGATAATGGTATCAGCTGGGTTTCTTTTTCATTTTTTAATATTTTAAATATACCATAGATATGCTACATAATAAAGAAAAATACAATAATTCCCATATATCAACTAAGACAATGTACTACAATTATTGTTCAAAGTTAAGGATCTCTTTCCTCACTCATCAGCAATAATCACTACAGTGAATACCTCTGGTATTTATTTTTTCTTTGTGTGTTATACTTAGTACATATATATGTATTTCAAAAAACATGATGATTGTAAGATAGTACTTTTGCACATTTTAACATCTCTGAAAATGTGTTATCTTCCATTCCCAGATACCACAAAACTCACGCTATTACTTAAATAGTATTTCTTCTTAAATTGTATAATCTGTTGATTGCTAGTAAATATAAAACTCATTGTTTTAGCATATATTGATTTTATATCCAGAAATGTTACTGAAATCTATTAATTATGTTAACTTATCTTAAGACTCTGTGCACACAAGAACAGTGTCACAGGACAGTATCTGGAACTAATGATGGTTTTGTTTCATTTCTAATATTATCAACTTTCACTTCCTTCTTAATAAACTGTTAGAGACAAACAATGACAGCAAACAAAAAATGTCTTCTTTCTGATTTTAAAATGAATGCTTCTAAGTTCAACCATCAAGTATAATGGGTGGTTGAAGTCAATTAAGAAAATTCTTTGGCATTTCTAGTGGGCTGAGGAACTATTTACTATCAACAGGTTATTTAATTTTATTAAAACTTTTTTTACATTTTTATTGTGATAAAAAACATATAAGGTATACTCTTAATAAAATTTTAAGTATGCAGCATAGAATATAAACTTACTTCTTAGCACTGCTTTTGTAGCAGCCCAAAAGTAAGTTGTGTTTTCACTCCATTGTCTCAATGAACATTTCAATTTTCTTTGTAACTTCCTCTTTGACCCACTAGTTGTTTAGTGTTTCATTTAACTTCTAAATATGTTTTGGGATTTTCTGGTTTTCCATGTGCTACTAATTTCTAATTTCATTTCATTATGATAAGAAAAGATACTTTATACATTCTAAAATTACTGAATTTAAAATTTGTTTTGCAGCCTAACATAGTCTACCCTAGAAAATGTCATGTACCTGTGAGAAAAATCTTTATGCATTACTTGTGTTAGGTTCACTAGTTCACTGTTGTCTAGGTCCTCCACTTCCCTATTAGCTTTGTCTTGTTGTTCTACCCATTATGAAAGTGAGGTGCTGAATACCACCATTGTGTTGCTATCTGCTGTGGTTTTTATCCTGAGTTCCCCCACAGCCTCATGCACTCATAGGTGGGGCTTTGGAGAGCTGATCGGATTGTGGGGGCAGAGACTCACCAGTGGATTAGTTTAAATGTGATTTGGGAATGAAGTATGGCTGGGATGATGGCTTGCTGGGGGCATGACCTGCAAGAGTATCTCTATTCCTCCTCCCTGGATCCTTCCTTCTCTACTTCCTGACGACTATGGCATGAGCAAGACTCCACTGCTATGCCACCTGCCTTGGCACCAGCTGACTATCAACAGAAAACTCTACAACCTGTATAGGCCCAAATAAAGCTCTCCTCCTTTAATTCTTTGGTGTTAGATATCATATCTCAGCCATGAGAAAGTAACTAAGACCCTATGTCTCCTTTCAAGTCTGTCAGTTTGATTCACTTATTAAGGAGCTCTGAAGTTTTAAGTGTCCTTTTGTAATAGGTTTTCTTTAGTCTCTTTTGTATTAATACAGTCATTACCTCTCCCTTTTCCTTACCATTTAATGGATGGATAATCATTTTCATTACTTCATTTCTACTCTGCATGTTCTTACATCTAAAGTAAATCTCTTGAAGGTAGCATAGAGGTGGGTTGCTTTTTAATCTACTCAGCCACTGTGTACATTTTAGGTAACAGAATTTAATGTTTACATTTAAAGTAGATATTCATATGAAGGACTTCACTATTGCCATTTTGTTAATTTTTTTCTGGCTGTCTTACATTCTTTTATTCCTTTGTTATCTTCCTTTGTGTTTCATAGATTTTGTATGACATGCTTTGATGATTTTAAAATTTTCTTTTGTTATTTTCTTTGTGGTTACATTGAGGTTTACAAAAAAATATAAAAATCTGAGCTGCGGATGTAGCTCAGGAGCACGGTGCCTGCCTGGCAAGTGTGAGGTCATGAGTATAATTCCCAGTATAAAAAAAAAAAAACTATTCTAAATTGATAACAATGTAACTTCAGCCACACATACAAACTTTATAACTTTACCTCTCCCTACACATATTTTAAAGTATTGATGTTACAAATTATATCTTTTATTTTAAAATTGTGTACCTATTTACATATTTTCATTGTTATAACAATCTTTATACTTTTGTTTTTTAATTTCTATATCAGAATTTAAAATATGTACCATTATCACAGTATTATGTATTTCTCTATATTTTTATTTTTACCAGAAAGTTTTATGCTGTAATATGCTTTTGTATTACTGCTTAGCTTCTCTGTGTTTCAATCTGAAGCACTCAGATAAAGTATTACTACTAAAATATGTCTGATGGTGATGGACTCTTTCTGTTTTTGTTATGAAGCTAAGATTTGTTTTCTTTCTTGATCCATTATTTATGCAGAAATGTCACCATAAATTTGCATCAGCTATTGCTAAATTAATTTTTAAGTTTTTAACTTAATTTACCTTAGATAATATTATTTATATAATATCAATTCCTGAAAATTCGTGGAAAGTTGCTTTGTGATCTAATTATGTAAACATTTGTATTTAATATTTATAGCAAAACTCTGTTGAGCCTTTCAAATAATATGTATCTGCAGTGACATTTTGTAAGAGTCATCTTAAAAGTACTGAAATTACCAGTATTTGCACCATTAGTTTGACCTGAATGATTAAGGTTCCTTAAGATATGCACATGTGCATGTAACTATTTCCTTTAACACCTCTTCTTTCCACTTCTTAGTTCCTCTCTGGACTTGTTCTAATAAGCAGAATTTGACAGAATTGATCATTTCTTTCTTGAATACTCTTATCATTTGGCTTAAGTATTCCATTATCTTGATTCCCTTTTATTTAATTAGTCTCTCCTTTTCTGGTCCCTACTCACATTCCCACCGGCCAAATGTTGGCGGGCCCAAGGCTCTCATCTGGGGTTTCTCTTTCCTACTTTCTTTCACTTCCTTGGGGCTCTTATTCAGCCTCACGTTTTCAAAAAAACTCATGGCTCAAATTCTTATGTCTAGCTTAGCCCTCCGCCCTAAATTTTAAACTCTACATTCTACTACTTATTGATATATCCACTTAGTGACAAATTACCCTCGGTTACAAGGGTGAGGTGTACCTGATTTAGCACATGAGATTTATATTTTTTGTTTTATTTTTGTCTTCCACTCTGTTTCTTTGTTTTGCAAGTTCTGGTATACATTTATAAGGATACTTGCTATATCTTATCCAACTTTCTCGTTATTTCCTCCTACAAAAATAAGTATATAATATTGTCACAATTATAAATCTGGTATCCTCAGCTCTCTAGTTACTTTAATTAAAAACCTGTAACATATCTTAAGCACCTCCTTTTTCTTTATCTTACCATATACAACTTGCTATCAAACTCTGAGTTATATCTCTGTGAAATCTTGTGTTAAATTTTTTTCTATTAACACAGATTACTGGTTTATTATTTCTTTTGCCTTAACACTTAAACAATGTCTTATTAATTATTTGTATTCAATCTTTCTTTCTCAAAAATTAGTGTGAGTCCTCATTATACAACAGAATTCCTGAGATTTTAAAAACTATCAACATACAGGACTAAGTTTTGGTTACTATTCAAATTAAAATACATTATGGTTGGTCCTGAACATAGGTACCTTTTAAAACTCTCCAGGCAAGGCTAATGTGTAGCTACGAGTGAAAACCACAGCCACATCTGATAATTCATTATTCTCAACAAACTCCTTTCTCAGTCTGATGTCTTTTCTGGCTTTCTTCTCATGGACCCATGCAACTTTTGTAACTGTACCAGATCTAAAGGCTCAGCTGAAATGCCTTCTCCTCCAAAAGCTTGAATGACAGTGATGAATGACTACTGTCACCCTCCATTGTATTTTCCTGTGTTGTGAGACACATGTCCAAGTCTCATATTAGTACCTTTTACAGGAGACAAGGGTCACATTTAATTCACTATTGAATATCCCATTAATACAGTAATTCAGATACAAAAAGAAATAGATGTGTTACATATATTAAATTAAAATGAACAAATATAAATAAATCTATGCATGTTGAAACCAATCCCTACTCATTTAAAACCAAACTCTAAAATATGTATATGGTTAAACATCATAATCCAATAGTGAAAAAATGTAACTTGTCACTTCTAGACATGTTGATATTTTAATGAAATATAACTACTTAAAAGTATATTGATGCAAAGAATGAAAACATTACTGGAAATACAAAATTGTGCAATCTGTTGTGACATTGTTTCATTATCAATGGGAAAAGGGTTATAAGAAATACTGTTCAGTTATGCTTTCTTATATTAATATACACTGCAGTAGAATCATAAATGAATCTAAGAAGGGAATAAAAAAGCATGATTTTCTAGTAGATAGTACCCTAAGTGATAATAATAGGTTTTTTTTTTCAAAGTCTAATACAGAACACAGATACTCTGTTAACAAATATCACCTGGTTCATATACAAGACCTGATGTTAGAATAAGATAGTCATGTCCAATTCCACCTGGATTCTCAGCTCAGACCCTGGATTTTGCACAGTTTATCTTGTGAACATGATCCGAGTGACATTTCACAAATTCCTGGATAAATGTTGCTACACTCTGCCAGGAGAGAGACAGGCTATGTCATGCACAGATCAATAATCGCAGTGTGTTTCATCACCCTCAAAATCAAAAGTGGTTCATCTGGCAAAAGCCATGGCCCTAGAGAATCTAACATATATAAACTGAATACCTTGCAAGGAATGTGTACTACACAAACTATTGGGGTAAAGTAAAAAAAAAACCCTAGAGATTAGTAATGAAGAACAGCAAGAGAGTAGTTTTCTACTTTGTTATTAGTAGAGGTGTGAACACAGATCACAAAAATGGAAATGAGGCTATTTAAAATTCTACAGTTCCTGATGGGAAAAAAAAAAATGGTTCCAGTACAGTTTAACACCTCCAATCTTTTAAATAAGTGTTATGTAAATAAACATCCACTAAAGATAAGTGTAAATTTAGGACACAATAACCACACAAATCTAAATAAAAATTTTATATAGATTCATAAAATATGACCCTTTTGTAATTAAAGGGTTTGCTAAAAGATGCTTCACATTTAGCACTTCATATACTGAATGTTTATGCACTAGATTAACCTAAAAACCCAAAGGATCTATTGAATGGGTCATATTCTGTTGTATTTAATTCTAACTTCTAACACATAGCAAAAGTCTTTTATTTGAGGCTTGATTAAACTAATTTAAGATTAATCAGTTAATATAATTGGACAAGAAATGAAACAAACTTGAAAACTCAAATCATAAAAAGGAAATTGCTTTAAGATAGTTGCTGCCAAAAATGTGGGAAGAAAATATACTGTAGCAGAATTTAGGTTATTTGATTTAGAGTGTAGGGAATCAAGAATTCAACAAGAAATCAGAGAAAATATGATGTTTAATCATAAAGTAAATAGCACTGTATATTTATGATATTTATTATTGAAGATTATATCTGAGTACCGGAATCACATACACATGTTACAGTTTAGAACACAAGGCTAAGGGTGATCAAATGCTACTCAGAAGCAGTAGTCTAGGATGAAAATTTGCTTTTTCAGATCATAGATGTATTACACATCTCTTGTTTAGCCTTTAGTAATATTATCATAGCTCTTCTGGAAATACAGATGTGGGCTAGTTAGACTAGCATGTTATTAATGAGGAGAAAGTATTTTTTGGAAATTAAAGGAATATCTTCTTTATTTTTAAAAGGCTATTATGGAAGTCAAAATACAGAAAACTAAAAGCCTGTAAGTACCAACACAGAACTTAAGGTACCCTAAACATTAGCCCTTGGAGGTTGTGACAAATAGGAAACAGTGTACATTATTCTCCTTGAAAAGGCCACTAAAGCTACCAACTGTACATTTAGTACAAGCCTGAAACTTTCATGGCACTATGTACGTATGAATTAGTTTGTCAGCTTTTCATTGAGCTCCTTGAATGACATCAATGTCTTAAACTTATTACTTTGAGTGAAACCAGGACAATCTTCATCTGTTTATTGAAAATGTACTATACCTTCAATTATGCTGATGTCTGTGAAAATTATCAATGAAGTTTAATATATGATTCTTCTGGAGCTTTAAGAAGCAATGGACCAAATATTAAACTTAAAATCTATTAAATACAAAATAGCAGTAAAAGGTAGCTTAGAAAAATACAAAGAAAAGAGGCAGACTGTGATTCTGAAGCTACAAATGAATCTGACATTGGATAAATTGTTTAAATTCTTTAATCCTTAATTGTATCATGTATAGTATGAGGATGCCATCTTCCAAGAACCAGTAGAAAAATAAATGCCTAGAAATCAGGCCCAAAAGTTACTCATTAAATCCTAGCTGCTGTTGTGTGAAAGGCATAGACTTTAAAAGCACAAGTTTTAGAATCAAACTGCTTAGTTTTGAACCCCAATTCTGCCATTTATGAGCAATCTGAACTTGTGCATGTTATCCTACTTGCTTCATTTTCATCTGCATACCAGGATCAGATAAAGAATCCATCTCACCAAGTAAATGTTTGGATTATTGAGCAAATAGAGGGTATGATGAAATATACAATCCATGCTTAAATTTTTAAAAAATAATTACAGTAAAAGATACATTCCATTAATGTCCTTCAAAATAATATCGCTGATTCTGAACATACTAAGCCCATTGTCCTTGCCATTTCCTGAAGCAGTTCTGGAAATCCTCTCTCATGAGTATCTTTACAATATGTGACAAAAGCATAAATACAGAGACTGTTTCTATGGAGCGCCCTGCAAAGGAAAGGCAGGCTCCTTAAAACATTGTGATGTGTCTTCATTCACCTTATTCACTGATCCTGGCATTGTGTGTTGCCTGGCTCTCTCCTAAGGTCGAAATGGCATGAAAGGAAAATCATTTTCATCTGTTCAGGACACTGAGACAGCCATGACAGTGTAACTAAAGACAGGAAATGGGACTTTGACAACTGCTTCACAAAGTAGCAAGAAAAATAGGATAAGTATATTCAAAGTAGCCAGCAATATTTTAACGAAGACTAGTGGCAGTGTGTCTTTCACCATAATAAATGCTGAAAATTTAGACATTTACCATGTTTGTTGATCACGTTATATATAGATATAGATATACACACACACACACACACACACACACACACACACATATATATAATCATTCATATATATATAAAATCTTAGGGTAGTAGCTGGTATTTAAATGTATAAAAGCATTGTACATTTAAATATTTCTGTTAAGAACATACAAGATTTTTAAAAATCGATGTGCTGGCAGCAACAAAAAATAATGAAAGTTCATAGAAGAAGGGTACCTTGTTATAGCACTGAGGGTTTATGTGGGTAAATTAAGATTACAAGAATAAATGGGTCGAACAAATTAGACATGATCTCCAAGAATTTACTGACAAGTCTGACTTTGAAAGAGTCATCATAAATGGGAACCAGGTACAGGTTCCTTAATTGCGTGAAGAAATCTACCTTCTAGTGCAATTATTGTGGCATTAATTCATGAGAACAAATAGATAAGATAGTAGAGAAAGCAGCTAAAATAATGTTACACCCATTCAGGCCAAAGAGATAAACACTACACCATCAGGAATGGAAATGAGAGAGGACAATACACTATGACGTGCTAATAGAATTAAGGGTCAAAAAGAAAGAACAGAGACAAAGTATTCAGATTCCATAAAAACAATAAGAAAACATGGAAAATTCACCCAAAAGCTTCTAGATGATATAAAGATTAATCTAAGATTAACTGAAATTAGTAAAAAAATCAGAAGATAGAAAAAATGGCAGAAAAATCTCCTTATAAAAATAATAACAGAAAAATTTCCAAATATAGGGAAAAACATACAGGTAAGTGAGGCACATAAAACCCAAAACAACCAGGATCAAAGAAGAACTTCTTCAGATCAGGCCATACTAAAAGTCCTAAAAGTCTGACACAGGAACAGAATATTAAAACCCCAAACAAAAGCAACAAAATTTTTATAAAGGTGATCTCATTAGAATTACAGAAGACTTCTCAACACAAACCTTAAAAGCCAAGACAGCTTTAAGTGAAGTGCTTCAACTGTGAAAAGAAAACAACTTCCAACCCAGGCTGAAATACCTTGCAAAACTGTCCTTTAAAATTTATGGAGAAATCTAAGTCTTTCCAGAACAAAAAGTATCTTAAAAAATTCATGACACCAAACAGGACTCCAAAATTTTTCCAAGAGCATCCTACAAAGAGACAATAAGCCAACAATGTCAAAAAGTCCAATAGAATGAATATACAAGGCAGTTAAGCAGAAGAAAAAAAATGCATTGACAGGAATAAGTTAATACCTTTCAGTAATTATGCTCAGTGTGAAAGGTTTCAAATTCCCAATCAAAAGACAGACTGGTAGACTGGATCAAAAAATAAAATCAACTGTATTTTGTATACCAGAAATACACTTAGTCCAAAAATGAATTTACAGACTAAAGGTCAAAGGATAGAAAACAATATTCCCTATAACAGGAACACAAAAACTAGCAGGAGTTATTATTTTATTTTTTAAAAAAAGTAGATTTCCAGTCAAAAATGATCACAAGAGGCAAAGAAGGTCACTACACATTGGTAAGGGAACAACTCAACAGGAAGAGATAATAACTATAAACACATACAAACCCTGGTGCATCCAAAGTCATAAATTAAGTATTAATGGACATAAAAGATCACCTAAGTGTCAACAAAATTATAGCATGGGATTTCAATACTACATTATCATAAAAAGACCAAGTTGACAAAAAGATCAACATCAAATATTAGAGTTGACCTATATCTTAATAACACACTGGACTCACCCTCCAAAATGACCACATGCTAGTCCATAAAGCATGAGTAAATAAGTACAAAAGAATAAAAATTATGCCACACACATTTATCAGAACATAGTGAAGTGAAGCTAGAATTTAATAGCAAAGAAATTATGCAAACACATGGAAATTAAACAATACCCTCTTGAATAATCAATAGGTCACAGATGAAATTAGTTCCTAGAATAAATGATAATGTCAGTACAACCTCACAGAACTTACGGGACACAAGAAAAGCAGTCCTAAGAAACCAATTTCTAGCTGCAAATGTCCACATCAGAAAAATAGAGTGAACCCAAATAAATAATCTAATGATGCACCTAAAGGTCCTAGAAAATCAAGGTCAATCCAGATCCAAAGCTAGTAAAAGTAAGGAAATTACAAAGATCAGAGCAGAAATCAATCAAATTGACACTAAAAAAGCAATACAAAGAGTCAATGTATAGAAGAGCTGGTTCTTCGAAAGAACAAAACAGACCAGCCCTCATTCAATCTTAACAGAAAGAAAAAGAAAATGGAAGGAAGGAAGGAAGGAAGGAAGGAAGGAAGGAAGGAAGGAAGGAAGGAAGGAAGGAAGGAAGGAAGTGTGGGCGGGCCCAAATGAAAGCAATTAGACATAGACACCACCAGCTCTAGGTTATTAGTGATTATGTTAAGAACCTTTACTACAATAAATTAGGAGAATTCAGAAGAAATGAACAGATTCCTAGATACATCTGAATTACCAAAATTGAACCAAGAAGACATTAAAACCCAGATTAAATACAGTCCAAGCAATGAAATTTAAGCAATAATAACTAAAATAAAAAATAAAACAAAACAACTATGAACTAAGAAAAGCTTATGACCTGATGGATTCACTGCTGAATTCTACAAAACTTTAGGAAAGACTTAACACTAATAATCCCCAGACTCTTTAACAAAACAGAAAGAGAAGGATTACTCCCAAATTTGTGTCTAGAAGCTAGCTTTATGTTGATTCCAAAACCAGAAAAGGTCCTAATAAAAAAAACAGAACCAGGGGCTGGGGATATAGCTCAGTGGAATAAGTGCCTGCCTAGCAAGCGCAAGGTCCTGAGTTTGATCCCCAGTACCACCAAAAAAAAAAAAAAAAAAAAAAAAAACAGAACCAGAGGCCAGTCTGTTTAATGAAAATAGAAGCAAACTCCTCAACAAGACACTGGTGAACAGAATACAGTAAGTTCCTAACCTAGGAACAAGACTCATTCTGGAAAAACATTCATAAGTTGGATTCATTCATAAGTCCACAAAGTGAGTCTTATACACCTAACCCATTCCCACTCCTAGATCCAATCCAAAATATGGGCAAATGAAATCAACAGACACTTCTTGGAAGAATTACAAATGACCTATAAACACATAAAAATGTTCATCTAGTTATTACAGAAATGCAAACTAAAATAACACTGAGATTCCACTTTATTCCAGAAAGAATAGCTACCATTAAGAAATCAAATAATAACAAATGTCTGCAAGGCAGTACATGAAAATTGTAGCTTGACCATGAAACATATCTATGCCTAAGTATTCAAGGCTGTTTGTTCTGAGGGGGGTTGGGGAGATGCAGATTTCTTAAACTGTAGTATATATGCTATAAATTTCACTTTTCTTAAATCCTTATTTCATGTTTGAATGCTTAGACTAACAAAGTATCATTTATTTTTTGCCTTCTAAATTAATCAGTGTTAAGTATCTAGGAAACAAAAATAAATTTGTAAAATTAAGCATTTTATGTATATAAAATCTTCCTCATATTAAAAAGGGGCTCCAAAGAATAAGGTTAGCTCACTTCTTACAAATATCACAACTTCAGTAACAATGCAGTACATGGCATAAATCCAAAACATTTACACTTATTTTTTCCTTTAAAATAGTTTGTAGGCACCAATTTACTGCATCTACAGAATAATACGTAGTATAAAGCTGTAAAACATCTAAAAATAGGCTTACACTATGTTACAGTGACTTTTACAGTAGCCACTTTGGAATCACAAACTTTTATCATTTACCTAGTGCACTATTTATCTTCTACTTGCAAAATACTGTATACACATCATTTATATCTTTAGATTAGGTCAAATGTAAAAAACAAAAAGGTGAAAACAGAAACCCCAAAGGAATGTACTGGTCATATCCCCAGAGACCTAAAGACTTCCTGGCAGACCCATCTCTTAAAAAGTCCACAGCACCTCCCAAGATGACCAATCCTGGGGGTCAACCTTTTAACACATAAACCTTTAGGGGATGCTATCTACAGTCAAGTCAAAACACAGATTAATGTTAGGTTGATGACAACTCAGTCTAAACACATAAAGAATATATTACTGTAGATAAATTTTTCTTCTGTAACTGTAGTGGTTTGGTACATAAAATTCAAATTCATCTAAATTGTAGAATGACTTACCCTCAAATTGGTAAGCTGCAAAGTTTCTCAATAAATGATAATCTGTAATTTTTCCATTTTATATGCAAAGTTGTGCTTATAAAGCTAGAGCCCATAGTATTACCCTAAGGTACTAAATAAAAATTTTTCCAAGCATATGTGAGATATGGGAAATTATCTGTAGATAATTCTAAATTTAGTTACTACACTGGTTATTTTTGTCTACATTACAATATGTAATTAAAATCTAACCTAAATCACTAATTATATTAGAATTTACAGTCATTTTCAAAAAGTAAAAATTTTCTAAATTCTGATTTTTTCTTTTTCAGTACTATCTTTAATATTAGATCTTTTCAACCTTTCTAACATCTGCAACAATCTGTATTAAAAAGCACTGCATATAAATAATAAAACATAACTACAACTGCAATATTTCAGCAAATCAGTAACATTCAGCTTTGAAGGGGTAAACTCAGAAATGCTAAAATTTAGTGATATGGCAGTAGCTTCTCATGTAACGTCCAGGGAGGAATATGTCTGAAAGCAACTCATTTGAGCAGTTATACCATAGTCTCTCAAAAATGCACAGGAACTCTGTAATAATTTACATTCTACCTAATTATCATTTTACAAGCATTTGAAATCTCTGACAAAAATGTACCAAGTATCATACTACAAAGAGATGTCAGGGGTCGGGGATATAGCTCAGTGGCATAAGCACTTGCCTGGCAAACCTGAGGTCATGAGTCCAATTTCTGGTACAAAAAAAAAAAAAAAAAAAGAGTTGTCAGAAATGGAATTAGACATTTTTGCCAAGGTTGAAAAAATTATGTCTCATATATCTTTTTAAATTCCTAGTGCATTATTTTGATCCCATCCCTACAATATGTACAATTAAGGAACCCCAAAGTAAAAGTGATCATACCACTATTCCCCACTCAACTTCTCAATTTAAAAATTCCCATTCCAAAGAGAATGAGAACACTATTTTTGCAACAACTCTGGCTTTCTTACAGAATTTGCATCATCAGTATCAGAATTTATCCTTTACTTGTCATGAGAAGTCAATGGTCTAATACATATTTAAGGGAACGGTAAAGAAAGTTTAAATGTTTTTGATAATATGGAGATGAAGTCTAAGAAACGCATTGTTACATGATTTTGTCTTTGTGTAATCATCACGTATGTACTCATACAAGGTAAGTTGGCTATAACACCAGCAAATACAATATGGGCCCACTATTACAAGTTTATAGAAATTTCTGTCAATTGAAAAAAATGGCATGTCCTCATCCACCTTATTCACTGGACCTGGCAGCATGAACCTTATGGCTCTCCTCCAAAGTCAAAATGACCAAGAAAGGTAAACACATTGAATCCACTCAGGACATCAGAGGGAGCCATGACAGTGCAACTACAGATGCTCATGAAAGAGGACTTACAAATCTGCTTCAGAAAACAGTAACAACAACGGGAAAAGTGTGTTAGAAGTGAGGGGAAGTATTTTGAGGGTTATTAATGGCAATCTCTTTAACTGTAATAATTTTTTAAAAATTAAATATTCACCATATTTTGTGATCACGCCTTGTATATATGGTCTGTCACTGATAGAAACTTTACATGATGCATGACTGTAATGAACTTGAGAGATTAGGGTTAAGATTCTTTTCTTTTGAAACAAACTCCATCTCATTACGCTACTTGCACACACACACACACACACACACACACACACACACACACACACACAAACACATACACACACACCCCAGAATACATAGTTTTATAATGCCATAAGGAGATATGAGATAAAACATCATTTAATTAGAAAAGGAAGGGATACAATGTATGAGAGTAAAAAAAGAAAGCAGAGAAAAAGAGATAAAGACAAAAATAAAACTGAACAGGCAAATAACAATAAAAAGAAAATTTCAGCCACTAAAACAAGTATAGGTCCATCATATAATTCCGGATAATCAGATTTATACAGTGGTTGGGATATGTCCCAACTAAAACACAGAACTAAACACATATGTCTCAACTCAAACAAAGAACTCATGTGTCAAATTTACAAGGTTAAATCTGCAAGACTCTAAAGCTTCCATTGTAAGTCTAGAATGTAGGTAGGATTTGGATACAAAACTACTATGGAAACGAAGCCAGAACACAAATTCTTTGTACAACTGGTATAACACTAGTCTTTTATAATTAAAATATTTGTAAGTATTGTCTAAATCAAAGTATTTCATATTAGAGAATTTAAGTATAATTTGAAAGTATATATTATAGTGATTTATTTCTTAATATGATGAATGTTTTAGCATAAACCAAGAAATCCCAAACAAATAATTTCATATAGAGCAAATAACTTGCAGAGTTGAAGTGTAAGGAAAAAAAGCAATGCTTTTTGTTTCAATGTTCTAAAACAGTGCCCTAAGTTTAATTTGTGACCACAGGAGAAAGGTTTAATGTGCTAAAAATTAGCACACAAAACTCAATTCAGCACAATAAAAGAACCATGGATGGCTATTGGAATACATGAAGATAGATACTTACGTTAACATGTTCCAAATTTGTAATAATACTTGTAGAGCATAACTGAAGAACTTATTAACTTAATAATGTAATTTATAATGGTAAAATATTTTTAGAAATGGAAAAATGGGTAATCTAAATGCATTTATGAAGGCTTTTTTTTAAATCTAAGTAACAACACAGTATAAAATATATGAAAAATATTTAAAAAGATGGAAAAACAAAGTGGAAAAGAAATGCTAGTGTCATTTTGATAAAAATCTTCCTCTCCTTTGTAGGTTAGCCCTTAATATAGACTTTTCATGCCTGTATCTTGTAATCTGAGAAAGTACTTTGAAAATAACAATACACAATACATTAACCATTGTTAATGTATTATCTTGTTTTGAAATTCTGTATCAGTGTTTCTATTCTGTTGTTTTTTCTGCTTAAAGGAAAAAAAATACATTCTATTGCAAAAGTGTGCTTAGCTTCAGCTAAGCAGCAGTTTTCAGCAGTTTCTTCCCCTTCACATCCAAGGCATTTTTCGTACATGACAACTGCATATTCCATGCATACATCTTGCTTATACCAATAGCACATGCTTAACTTGTGTCACCTCTCTTTTCCTGTTTTTCTCAGAAGCTTCCTACTATATTGTATAACATACACTTAACATGGAAATAAGATATCAATAAAATAAAATATCAAGTATGTAATGAGCCCTTAGAGTAGCCATCAATGTTTTCACATCAGCTGTTTACGTGCTTATAAACTCTAAAAGATAACAGCAAAAATAAAACTTTATGTGGTACAATGTAAAGAAAAATCTACCACAGAAATGAACGTTGCTTCAAATGTCATACTCAAGGTACCCTTCACATATAACAACTGCATGTTCCATACACAAGCATCACTTACACTGATAGCACATATGTTCTCTTTTCCTACCCTTAACTGTAGGGAACAACTGACATCTTTTTTGTTTTCCTATTGTAGTATGTCTTTGTGCTGTTGCACCTGCATGTGTACCTGTCAGCTCACCAGTGTGCGCCACAGTGTGTTGCATAGTTCCTTGGGCAGGAACAGTTTGTTTTTGCTCTGCTCTACATAATCTCTTGGGAGCTCCAGTCCCAAACCCCTAAGACAATTTGTCTATGATATTTTGCACCTATTTTTTTCTTTATAAACAATCAAACTATTTATTCCACACATGTCTAGCCTTGAGTAAAACACAACCATTGGCCAATGTTTTGTGGTTTAAGGGATATCACAGTTGCTGCATAACTCGTCAACATGTTCTCCACCTTTGGCTTTGTTGTAGAAAGTTTTCATCTCATGCTTTTGTTCTGTTGAAGTTTCCTCATCAATATTTCCATCATGGTGAAATGTTAACATCAGCAGTAGCAGTTTGCTTTTCTTTCCATATACAAGGTCAAAGTTATATCTTTCTGAAATCCAAAGATTGTGTAAGCTTCTTTTGAAATTGCAATATTTCATTTGGAATTTCTGTTTTGTTTCTGCATAGTTTCTGCACTGGTCAATTTGTGCTTTGTTAGAAATTCTACTATCAATTGGAAACTGATAATCCAATCCAACTGTTGAATGTCACATTCTGATTAGTTTGGGAGATGAGAGCAACAAGTCTTTTCACAACATCATTTGGTTTATTACTATATGAATAAGGACATGATGAGTTCCAGAATAAATTTCTAAGCTGAAAGTATAATAAATCTTCACATTTACAAGGGCATATAATTTTATGCCCTATTTGGACCCATTACTTTTCAATAAGTCTTTCACATTCCTGTGTTCAGGAGAAAGCCCTGCTATATACAGCTGGCCTATAAATGCTTTCAGCTCAGCTAATGAGGTATCATAATAAATACATTCTTTTAATATGGCTATTGGTGCATACAGAATGTTTTATTTCCAGCTCAGCTTTTGTGTATTTCACAGCATACTGTCTGTTATCATCTCCAGCATTGAATGACAGTGCTGGCATTCCGTCCAATACCTTTCACCCCTGCCAAGTACCTCACTATATTTTTGGACCTACTCCTAACATTGGATCACTCCATTTGGGTGCATGGCCACTTCACAGCGCTTCAACTAATCAAATATGTGCTCACATTGCTGTTTTCTTCACCATTTGAATGTAGGAAGTTTGCATTCCCTGTGTCTGTATCAGTTGACTCTTGCTCCATTTCACTGCAACAGGAATTTTGGCTCACATGGCCAATGTCAAATTCATCATCATCATCCTCATACACCTACACCACTGTTATGAAAGCATGTGCTTTACCATAATGGATCATCTTCATCATTCATGCATGAGTAATCTGATTCACTTCTGACCTCCTCCAAAACCTGCAAATCTCGTTTTTTACATGCCATTGTACTGAATAGGGCTACTTCTACCAGAAAAATTTTTTAAAACTTTTTTTAAACAAATCCTGGAGTGGTTTGGGTCTCCTGGACCCTCTGTGATACTCAGGAAAACATAAGAAAACAAAGTTACACAGAGCATAATGTGAATAAAAATTTCACTTCACCACTTTTGCACACACCTTGTGATTTGTCATACCAAGTGGATAAACACATCAATTACTTCATGTATCCCTAAGGGAAAGGTACTGAGATGCACAGCTGGCTACTACTACGCTAACGTATAAATTTACAGTAGAAAAGTAAGGAGTGGCTCTCCTAGACCCACTCTTATGTTTCTTGGGAACTGACAATGTGTCTATTTACTGTAATAAATGTTTAAAATTTAAACATTCACTGTAATTTTTATCACATTTCCTATGTCAAATTAAATTTGCATAAAAGAATTTAAAACAAAATAAATATGAATTAAACAATTTAAAATAAATATTAAAATAAACAATTTGAAACTTTAAAATGGACATTATTTTATTGTAACTTAAAGTTCTCTTTACCTTTATTGTCTGTCTGCTTATCTGTAATCGTTGATCAGACACTTGCTGTTGATGGAGAAGCTTTTCATTGACTTCTTTATATTCTTTAGCAGACAATTCTACTGTTTTTTTGGCATTTTGGAGTATGCCGTTTTGCTGTTGCAAGGATATAATCCGTTCTTGTAATAAAATAATAGTGCTACTTGATTTCTGGGCAGTTATATTTTTGTGCTTTTCTCCATTCACTATATAAAAATAATATTCATAATATTTTAAAGTGTCAGAGTAAACTTTAAAAGATGATGTATTATTAAATTCATATACATATATATATATATTCTTACCTCTGGTTGGAACTACTGTATGTATACTTTTATGCACTTTATTATTCTTCTTTTGAAAAGTCATTTTTTTAATATTCTTGTAATCCTAAGTTTAAAAGTTTAGAAACACTAGTTATTATTCACACCAATGTCAAATGACCTGTCTTTGTCACTTGTTATCGCTGAGACAAAGCACCCAACACCTACATTTTACAGGAGCAGAGGGTCACTTTGGCTCACAGTCTTAGAGGTTTCAGTCCATAGCTGGCTCACTTCCAGGCAAAAGTGACACAGTGGAAGTGCTTGGGCTGGGCAGAAGAGAGCTGCTACCTCATAGCAGTCAGGACTGATAAAAGGGAGGAGCCTGCAGGAGATGGATCCTTCCAGATCATGCCCCCAGTGAACCTTCTCTTTCAAACAGGTCCTATCTCCTAGTAGCATATTCAGCTACAGAATCATCAGTGAATTAATTCACTGATACGATTATCTTCTAAAAGCCTCATCTCTCAATGTGAGACTTTTGGTGGACATTCTAGCTTTAAACCATCACATGAACTGACAAAATAAGTAATGTAGCCTCATTTAAAACGAAATTTAAGAATGTAGAGTTAAAGAAAAGTCTGAAAAATAAAATTCTATAACTAATACCTCTATTATAGAACTCACAAATAATTGAAATTTATGTTTAACAGAAATAAAGTCAATTCAAGATTGAACTAGTATGCTGAACACATAGATACAAAATTAATTCAAAAGAAGAATTTAACCTGAATACAGTTTTTTTTTTTTTTTTTTTTGCGGCACTGGGGATCGAACTCAGGACCCTGCGCTTGCTAGGCAAGCGCTTATTCCACTGAGCTATATCCCCAGCCCCTGAATACAGTTTTTTTAAATTAGGATAAAATACAGTAACAACAAAAATAAAATATAAATATTTAATAATTTATTTTCTAGGAATGTAGGTCCTTTTCTGACTTTTCTTGACTGGATGTAGAGAAATGATGCTAAAATGATGTTGACAGTAATAAAGTAACTTTATCTGAAGCTACATGTTTTTTCCTGCCATTATTAAAATGATTCTGACTAAATTAAATGAAATCCTCATGTAGCTTTAGGTCAAAAATATTTTACCAATTGGAAATTTTTTTAAAAAGCACAATTTTGCTGGGGATATAGCTCAGTGGAATAAGCACTTGCCTAGCAAGTGCAGGGTCCTGAGTTTGAACCCCAGTACTGCAAAAAAAAAAAAACAAAAAAAAGCACAATTTTATATAGAAATGTTCCAGTAACTTTGTTTAATAATTTATAGGCTAAGAAGTGGGAACATATTCAACCTAGAAATTATTTCTTTCTATAAGAACTTTGTCAAAGATCCCAGTTCAGGAAGAACTAACTATAATGAACTTAAAAATAAATTTGACAATGTCACAGTATAATGAGCTACACATTCTATACTGATGAATTCACAAACTATATTAAGTATAAGGTATGGCTATGACAAAATGAAACTGACTTACTACATACATGTATACCAGAAACATACAGTTAACACAGGGTTTTCCTTAAAAGTACAGTAAAACCTTGGATTGCCAACAATTTGTTTTGCAACTATTCCACAGACCAGCAAACATTTCTAAAAATTTTTAACTTAATAAGCAAGTGATCAATACGAATAGTATAAAACACCAAATGTCACATGATCACAGCTGAGCCGGGGTTTCTCTTCTGCTCTCATTTTTGCTTTCTCACTCTTCCCCACCCTTCAGGATGGTGGAAAATCACCTCCCAGAAGCAAACGCTTGTGGAGATCTGTCCATAGAGGAGGTATGAAAGATGGAGGAATCCCTCACTTCAAATGAGATCATGGAGATATAAAAAATGTGGGAAACTGTAAAATTTTGTAGAAAATGCCACCAGTATAAGGCTGTAGTAATGTAAGCCATAAATCTGTCTAATAACAGTACAATGTCCCATTTCTGTGAAATTCTCCAAAGAAGGTAGAGGCAAGTGTCATTGGTCAGTTCCTTGTTAAAGTTGCACAAAAAGGAAAGATTCCATTGAACTGAGAGCAGTGATTCTGTTAGCGGAAGTCATCCTACATAATAACCCTCTTTTCTCTTGTCTCCCTCATACAACCCAGGAAGGTTTTTAAAGGTAAATGAAGGTTAATTTGTTTATTTGCTTTATATTTTGAATTTCCCTTATTGTTTCATATTATATTACAGAATTGTAATCTTTTTATATTAATATTTTGGGTCTATGAAGTAAATCACCTGTGTTTCCATTATTTTTTATGGGGAAATTCACTTTACTATATAAGTGCTTTGGACTACAAACATGTTTCTGGAACAAATTATGCTTGCAAGCCAAGTTTTACTATAATTAGAGACTACAAAATCTTCATAATTTTCATTTCTTAAAATATATTTGAAATACCTCATTTGAAATTGTCTTCAAAACTGCTATCTAAGGCACAGTTTTATAAATGTTTAATGCTAGAGTTCTACTAGAATTCAAACATTGATCACAGATAAGCACTGTTAAAAACATTAAATTACCAGCATAAGTTAACAGATGCAGCATCAAGCTAACTGGACCTAAAATAAAAGACAACTGATGCTCTGTTTATAGAACTACTACTAAAACAGAAATCGAGGTTGCAGATATTTTCAGCACTAAGACCAGAAGAGATGAAGCCAAAATGAAAACTCAAAAAACTCACCACTTTGCTGTTCCTTAATCCCTGAGGTCCTAGCTGGTTTTCTGCCTTTCCTTCAATTTTCAGAATCTTCTTATTGTTTTGTTTTAATTTATATTAACACAATCACTATCAACATCCCCAGCAGATGTTTTGTTGGACTTACGTGATTCTAAATTCATTTGAAGCATAAAAAAACTAACTATAATGAAGAAACCATTGAGAATGGTGGGCATGTGGGACCTTGTTCTAGTAGCAAGTCAGTCTACTATACAGTAATGAGACGGCACTATTCAGAAAAATAAAGGGTGGCACGGAAGATCAAATCTATATAGATATAGATATAGGTATATAGATATAGATACACATTTGATTTGTATCAAAGTAGTAACTGCCAAACATAGTGAGGAGAAAATTCATGACGAATGTGGTACTACTGAGCACAGTGGGGAAAAATGTGAACCCTAATCACTACTTTAAATCACATGTAAAAAATCAATACTAAACACTGACATGAAATCAAGACAGTAAATCTGAAAGTACAGAAAAAGATAACACAGAAGGTAGTACAGAAATGTATCTAAGTAGGACTAGGGAGAGATCTATAGTAGCAAAAAAAATGCTGTTCATAAAGAAAAAAAATTGGGCCAGGCATGGTGGCACACGCCTGTATCCCCAGCACGTGGGAGGCTGAGGTGGAAGGCCGGCTGTGAGTTCGAGACCAGCCTGGCCTATGAAGTGAGTTCAAGGCCGCCCTGAACCACACAGTAAGCCCTGTCTAGCAGAAGAGACCACACTCATAAGTGACATAAATCAGACTCGCAGATGTAAACACTGTACTGTCTTCCTAGTGTAAGAACCTGAAAGAGTAAATAAGATCCAACGGTACAGTAGACATTGTGAAAGGGAAAGAGACTGCTTCAGAGTAAAGAATAACTGGGATGGGAGAAAGGAGAAAAGAAGGAAGAAGAAAAAAACATATATACACACACATACATAGAGGGCTAAGATAATTGTATTACTAATTTCTGTTAGTCTATTGAAACTAATAGAAATTAGTGCTTATAATGTTTGATCGATCTTACATGCCTATATCAGGTAATCTGAGCAACTACTTTGAAGATATTAATATGCACCACAGTAACCATTGTTAATTTCCTATCATCTTGTTTTGAAATTTTGTATCTTTTTTTAACTATTCCCTTTAAATAAAAAGACCAATAAATAAATGAATAAGTAAACAAATAAATTATATCAAAGATGTACTTGAATATTTTCACTGCATACTTCAAAGATGTTCTAACCATCAAGATTCAAATTTAATCACTAGCAAAATGTATTGATTTATGTTATAAAGAATAAGAAAATATTTAGAAAATAATTAACAAGCAAAATTGTGCCTCATACCTTTGGGGTCTTGCCATCCATATTCGAAAATTTTTGTACTATTCTTTTTCCTTGAATTTGGTTATTTTCTGTTTTATCACTTTGTTTCTGATCTCTTTTATCTTCTGTAGGGCTTATTTTCTGGGATGTTTCCACAATAATTGTTCCCATATTTTGAGATGTCTGTGTTTCAGAATCACTGCTTTTAAAAAATAGGAGAAAGTGACAACATGAAATTCAAGAAAAGATTTTAGTTACTTCATTAAATTTTAAGACCAAGTAGTATAGTATAGACTGCATATAAAGGTGCAAGCTTAATTTGGCTATTTGGTAGTCCTCAATGTTAAACGGAAAAATTAGTTTAAATATATTTTATAAAACTATAGAATCACTTTGAGAAAATAGGTTATCTAATATCAAATCACTACCAGCATCACTTCTAAAGAATTTCTACCGAAGTTAAATCAAGAAGCATATGCTTTAACAGTTTGAGCATGCACACCACCTCATGAGTTAGGCCAGCAAGATTTAATTTTTTTTCTCTTTTTGAGATATGGTTTCACTAAGCTGGTTTCACTATTCATAATTCAGGCTGGCCTTAGACTCACTTTGTAGTGAATTCAAACTTACAAAGATGCTCCTGCCTCAGCCTCCTGAGTGCTAGGATTATAGGCATACACCATGGTTTAATTTCTGTAACAGACAGCTTCTCTTCAGCACAAAATTTTAATCTCCTAGGCTTTTACTCAATGACTTGTTTCATTCCTTATGGCCAATTATCATTCAATAAAATACTTGTTATCAGTAACTATAGGTCACACACTTTTTCTAGCCATAGAGATAAAGTAGTAAATAAATAAAGTAGAAAAAAACCCGAGCCTTCATGGAACTTTGTCACACTGACGACTGCAGAATAGGTAGGAAACCAGAATAAGTAAAGTAAGTATACAGTATCATAATAGTGATGTGTTAAAGAGAAAAAATAAATCAAGGAAGAGAGATTTAAAATCTTTAGGTGAAGTAAAACGTCTCTTTATCACACGCATGATCTTTCAACTGTTTTGACACAGTTATGTATTGCTCGTGATAGTGCCATGCTTACATGATTCTAGTATATTTGCTTCTGAGATGCTTTACCATCTCCTTACTCTTAAATATGCACTAGCTTATCACAATGCGGGATTATGTCCAGAATTTAATGTCATACTCCGTCAACAATACAGTAGGAGAGGTACTTTGTAGAAATTCTGGTAGACGCAGACTACAATTGTATAACCTTTTCTGGTTATACACATCACAATATACACTCATATAATATTTAAGAAAACTTAAAATATTTCTATATAGATTATTGTAAAACCCTGTTATTTTCTCACTATGTGGTTGAATGAAGAGCATTTGTAACCAAGTAAACCATCTTGTATACTCTTGCAAACTGTATCTTCCCAGTATATTGAGTTCTTTGCACATCTTGACTCTATTATATTTTTCATCTCTTTTAATGTCATGTTACCCACAAACTTGATAAACAAGCTTTATCAGAATCCATATACACTATATTTAGTGTTGTTATATCTTTAAAAAATAACAGATTAATCTGATAAGACTTTTCCTTGAAGAATCTGTGCTTTAAAAAACATTCACAAAGTGTTTTTATAATATCCTAGATTTTTATTTAAGATTTATTCCACAGAACATTAAAGCAAAAGTTCTTGCTCACAATAACTAACAGCCATCCAGTAAAGGTAGAACATAAGGGTGAAGGTGGGGAGACAGGTTAGGAGACTCCTTGTAGGGTACTACAAAACCGATAATGAGAGCTTTCATGTTGGACAGTGATAGAAGTGATGAAAAGTGCTCAGAGTCTAGACATTTTTAAAAGAAATACACTAGGATTTCCTGATGGATGAGATACAGACTGGAGTCAAATGACTGCAGCCCAAGTGTTGGTCACAGTAACCACAGCATCAGAGCACAGTTAGCATCACATACAAGGAACCGAAGCGCAGATGCAGATGTTGCATGGAGAACACAGTTACCATCACATAAAAGAAACAGAAGCACAGACACAGATGTCTTGCAGAGACCACCAGAGGTGTAGACTACGTGTTAGAACCCTAAACATATCGCCAGGCTGCCAGCTTTACAGACCTGAAGTTTAAGAAGGGGGTGTGATTGGGGTATGTGAGTTTGAGTGTGACTGATATAAAAGTGGCAAAGATTTAAGAATAGATTAAGAATAATGCTGAGATTACAAAAGAAAATAGAAAAAAAAAACCCAAACCAAACAAAATGAAGGGGGCCCAAGACTGAGGCTTGTGAAAACTAAGGTATTTGGGGCAAAGAGAACTCAACTAATGACATTGTAGTTGAGTATCAGTGAGAAAATAAACAGTGTAGTGTGGTGAAATATAAAAATAAGAGGTAGAAATCAACTGGGTAAAATGGTCCTGAGAAGTCAAATAAAATGAGAATTGAGGAAATGATCTTTAGATTTGACACTTCTTGAGAAGAATTGTTCTAGGGGGGTGATGGGCTAAAAGGAAGTGGAATGAAAAGGATGCAAACAACTTTTTCAGGTTTTTCTGCGAAAGGCAGTACCAATAGAGGGCCAGATGACACAAGAACACTAAGAGTATAGTGAATCATTTGGTTTCCAGACACAGTCCTAATTTCTCCTGAGTACTTAGGGTCTGGCTAATCTGGGTAAGACAGCGGCTCCCCTGGATGCCTCTTAGCATAGAAGGTATCTTTCTTCTTGGCATGTTATGAAGAGCTTTGTTTCTCTAATGATGCTAACATCTTCAGCAACCACAACTCTTTTGAGCCCAATTTTACACAGTTCCTTCTGAGCTAAAATACAAGCTTTTGAAATTTTTCTGCTCTGCCTTTTGCCCCTAATTCTCTATGTAAATCTGGCTAAAACCAGCAGTGTGCCTATACCACATATGAATGTTGGGCTGTCTTAAAGTTTCTGTCACCAGAATAATCAGTACATTGCCCTTAATCCTAGTCTGTTACAAAGTCTCATGATAAATTTTCTGCCAGGGTGTAATGCTCATGGCCTTTAGGGCCACTGCCAATGGAATCTTTGTTCCTAGGTGAAACCTCCTGAATCTAGGCTTTACTGTCACATATCTATCAGCATTCTGGTGCTCTAAACTCTCATTAATCTATCTAGCACTGTTTAGAGCATTCTAAGGCTTTTCTAGCCAGCTTCTGCAAATCTCCCTAAATTCCTCCTACAAACCAGTTCCAAAGGCTTCTCAACCACATAGACAAGAACAGTCACATTAATAAGCAACTTCGGGCACCAGTTTTCTGTATTTGTCAGTTTTTCTGTTGCTGGACACAATACTCAACACCCACAACTTAAAAGAGAAGAGGTTTAATTCAACTCATGTTTTAAGAAGATTCAGTCATGGTCAGCTGGCTCCAAGGCAGAAACATCATGGAGAAACACATGGCGGAACAAAGAGGCTTACTCCAGGGTAGCTGGGGAACAGCAGTGAAACAGTAACAAAGAGGAAGGGGCAAGGGACAGGATGTAGACCCTAAGGCTCCATTTCCACAATGGACCCAAACACACTGAGAAGTGTGCTCCATCAACCCTGGAGGTGGATCTCAAGGCCAATGAAGTTGACAGTTCACGCTATACACCACAAAAGTTCTCTTCATCACACCTTTCACAAGCTCTATAAACCACCCACCCCTTTGTATTTTAATCAACCTTTCAACACATTGGATTAGTCCTGTATCCAGTATGGAGGTGAATATGCTTTGCCTAAATTCATTGATTTAAACGTTAATTTCATCCAAAACGCCCTCAAGTTTATAGATAAAATTAACTACCAGACATACTAACATAGGCAGAATAAGATGGCATATTAGTAAAATCCAGTGACGTGCTCCCCTAGACACACACTATGAGTAGTTATTCATACACTAAACAGTCTTCACAAAAACTAAGGAAGTCAGAGAGATGATAGCGCCTGGTTTCAGTATTACAAGAAGAAAGCATGCACTAAAAACGACAGGTAAGATAAACTGTGTGTTACACTCCCCCTATCTTGAATCAACACTAGTTAGTGCTGAGATTGTATAAGTGAATACATGCTCAGAGGAAATAAGCAGTGAGTAGACTTTCTGGAAAGACAGGCATAAAAAAGCCAGATTTGGGGCATGGAAAAAGCATTAAATGCTTCAACTCTGATGCAATCATCATATACCAACAAGTATCCAAGACTTTTCCGAAAACTATGACCTCAGCTAATGGCCAAAATAAGGTTGCAGGAATTAACCACGAGGTAATCAGAATACAGTAAACAATTCAATCCTCAGAGAAAATTAACAGAGAGATGGAAGCAATTAAAAAAATCATAAAAATGCTATGAAGTTAACTCAATAGAAAGCACTGATAGTATGACAGTCAAAAAGAAGAAAGAAGCACTAAGCTTGAAGACAAACTATGTGGAAATAAAGCTGCAGGAGAAAAAAAAGAATAAATAGGAATGAAGAAAATTTACCAATACTTTGCAACGGTAGTAAGAGAAAAAAATATTCAGGTTATTAGAAGTTTAAGAGGGACCTGAGAATGTAAAAGGAAAAGAGCTTATTCAAAGAGACATCAGAAAAATTCCCAAACCTAGAATATAAAAATGTCCATACAGACAGAATCAGTAAGGGTGAATGTTACAAGTCAGAATTAACTGAGCTAACTCTACCCCAAGACATGTTATAGATTCTGATGGTACTGAAGCCAAAAAACCTGCCAATGGAGAAAACCGTACTCAAAAATGTTATCTTTTAGAAAGGACTCTAATTCACTTTAAATTATTTCAAAAAAGTTAATGAGAAAAGAATTATTCTAAACATATTCTAAAAAGGCAGCATTAACCTGAGAGCTAAACCAAACAAGGACACAAAGAAAGAAAGTGGCAAGTCAATATCTTTGATTTTAAAGATGTAAAAATACTCAACAAATACTACTAAACTGAATCTAATAACATATTAAAAAGATAATTCAAAATATGATCAAGTGGAGTTCACCCTAGAGATACAAAGTGGTTCAACATATACAAATCAATAAACATGATAATTATATCAGCACAATGAAGAATATAAGCTATATGATAATGTCAATAGATACAGAAAAGGCATTCAATAAAATTCCACAACCACTTATGATAAAAATCACTGAACAAAAGCATGTATAAAATGAACATATCTCAACAAAATAAAGGCAATTTACATTAAGCTATCAGGTAGCATTATCCTGAATGGAGAAAAGCTGAAAACTTTTTCTCCAGTTTCTGGAATAAAGCATGTAAGTCTACTTTCACTATTTTTATTCAATATGGCACTGGAAGTCCTAGCAGGATCAGACAAGAGAAAGAAACAAAGGGTATTGAAATTAGAAAAGAAGAAATCAAATTGTCACTATTTTCAGATGACATCATGTTATATGTAGAAAACAACAGATTCTGCCCAAAAACAATTCGAACAAATAGTGAATTCAGTAAAGTTGTAGGATACAAAATCTACATACAAAAATCAGTACCACAGCTCTATGCAAATAGTAAAATATCTGAAACAGAAATCAAGAAAGCAATTCCAACTACAATGGCAACAAACACAATGAAAAAATACTTAGGCATAAATTTAGTCAAAGAGATGAAGATATCTACAATGACAATTTTCAAATACTGATAAAGAAAAAGTTGAAAAAAATTCTGTCCATGTATTGAAAGAATAAACCTTATAGAAATGTTCACATTACACAAAGCAACTCATAGATTCCACGGAATTGTTATTAAGATATCAATGATGCCCTCACTTCAGCAGCACATATACCAAAACTGGAATGACACAGAGGAGATGAGCATGCCCCCTGCGCAAGGGTGACATAGAAATTCATGAAGCGATCCACATTTTTGTGAATTCCTACCATCTGTTTAGTGAAGCTCTGTATCATTTCTAATGTTTTTCTAAATTATTTTTATTCTTTTTAATGGTTTGATCCATCTTGCACTCTTACATCTCCTAATCTGAGCAACCCTGTTGAAGATAACAATATGTAATAATAACCACTATTAATTCTTATCATTTTGTTTTGAAACCTGGTATCATTTTTTATTGTTTTTGTGTTGTTTTGTCTACATTGTGGTGAAGACAGCTCACATACCAGCTATTCATTTTCTGTCCTCTGAAACATCTTGCTGCTTCTCAAGCTGGTTCTGCCCAACTGAGGGTACAGTCTTCAGGAGACAATGTGAGGCAAGGACTGTGGTCTGGACAGGGGCCAAGACTGCGATACTAGCACACACTGTTGCTGGAGTGTGCATGAGACCACTGGGTGGCTGAGTTTGCATTTGCTGCCACCTGGCTCACATGGCCACAGCCTCAAGCAGTTGCCACCACAGACGGAGCCCAAAAAGTATGAGAGCCAGTTTTGCTCCTGAATTCTGCACCCTGGCTCCTGCTACCAGCAACTCCCAGCTTGCCCTGCATTTTGTTTACCCTAGGCACAGATCAGCAGAGGCACCCACATAGTGACTGACCCGACTGTAGATGAGGTCAACACACTGGGACAGAAGGTAAGCCTGGAGGGCTCACAGCTCCAGGGACAAACAACAGACTGACCCAGTAGCACTACCATCAAGAACAGTCACAGCTACTATAAACTGTCAAAGTATGGTTTACTCTGAAAGTGACTTTCCACACAGCAGGCGACAGTTAAATAAGAAAGCCACTGCAGCACCTGCCACAATAGAGAAGGCTGAATCAAGAGACATTATGGGAAAGGGTTCATTATTTAAGGTTCAGCCACAGAACTAAGGGACAACTTTAATTCAGGGTTTTCAGTTCAATTCCAGTTTTCCATTGTTACCATACACGTTGACTGGGTGAGAGACAGCCACAAAAGATAGTCACAGGAAGGGTACAGGTAGATACAGATACACTGAAGACTTTAAGCTCAAGGAGGGAAGGACACAGGGCTTACTCACCCTGGGAAAAACCAGGCATTTGCGAGTATGGTTTTTAGAGGTGGCTGGATCTAAAAATCAAGGTATTAATTGCAGCAGTCTGCTAGAACCCCTCCCTGGCTGCCTACATTCAGAGCGGAGATCAGCGGTATGTTTCACCATCTGCCAAGGTGAGCACTGATACACCTCAGCTTGGCTGGTTGCCACAGTCTAGGTATAAAGACAGAGGAACTTCTGGAGCAGGAAGTTTACCTCACAAAACTACAGCCCATGAAGCTACACAGAGAAAACTGTGACTTGATGGATTCCAAGACAGAAAATCCTACAAAAGAACCACTGATTCAAAAATGCCAAAGATTTTTTTTAAATATTTTTTTAAAGTTTGGGGTTTTTCTATCTTTTCTTTCAATTGTTATCTTCTGTTATTTCTTTTATCCCTTTATTTTGCTATTTGCTCTTTTATCTCCTTTTTCTTTTTTGTTCATTTTGTTATCTTTATGTTAATTTCCACTTATACCTTAATAACATCTTTTATCTCATTTTCCTCTCCTGCTTATCTTTCATTGCTTAATTCTGCAAATTTTATATTTTTTGAATGTTTCTATTCCTTAATCCCTCTGTTTTTACTACTACAATCACTATTACTCTTTACATAGTAAATTAAAATTCTGCTGTTATGGTTAAATTCTTTTACATTGTTAGTGGAAATTAATTGTTGCATTTAGTACATATTTACTGTATGTCAATGGTTGGTTTGTCTTACCAGGCTTCATCCCAAGGTTGCAAATGATGGTTCAACATAAGCAAATCAATCAATGTCATACATCACATAAGGAGAAGCAAGCACGAAAATCACATGATCACCTCAATAGACAAACAGAGCCTTTACAAAAGTGAACATCCATTCATAATAACAAATACAGAAGTAAATTCATATAGAAGAATCTTAACTTAATAAAAGACGTTTATGACAAACCTAATGCCAACACCATTTTAAATGTGAAAAACAAGAAAGCTTCTTTTCACAATCAGGTACAGGGCAAAAACATCCACTACTACTCCTCTTTTCAACATGATACTCAATATATATTGTCAGCCAGAGAAATCAATTATGACAAAAAATAAAAGGCATATATATGAGAAAGGAAAAAATCCAAATTATCATTAATTGCAATTGCTATGATTCTCTGCATACAACACCCAATAATACCACCAAAAGATTCTCAGAATTAAAACCCAATTCAGTAGTATACCAAGATATAAAATCAACATACAAAAATCAATAGCACTTCTATATACCAATAATGAAACCATAAGGAATGAAATTAGGAAAAGTATACAATTCATAATGGTATCAGAGAAATGGCAACTACCCTCTGATGCATGCAAATAGGTCCACGGCCTATGCTGGACACATGCGGGCTCCTAACTAGGGCAACAAGATCCATGTTGAATGAGGGGCACCCCACCCCGGGAAGTGAGCAAGCAAGCTTGCAAACAACATACATCGTACCCCACCTCTCTAAGTGAGCAACAGTCCTGAACTTGGCCCTCTCAAGGAAAGCAAGCAGGACCAAACAGGAAGTACCACTCATGCCACACAAGGGTAAGACCATTCATAATAACAAATACAGAAGTAAATACATACAGAAGAATCTTAACTTAATAAAAGACAGTTCTACCTCCAAGCCAGTTCTACATTTTTCTTCCCCTTAACAAGAGGCAGAGTGGTGAGGGCTAACCAAAAGATCTGTTCCTGGACTAGGACTATGTCCGGGGACAGAAAGGAGCAACCAGATGCTGTAACCATAGGCATGAAGTCCAACAATCCATTTGAACTGCAGCCCTATGGCCCACATTAAATGAAGACCAGAAGATTGATACTATTTCCAATCTACTAACTGAGGCAAGAACACGCCTTGGATTGCATGGTAACCATTGTTTGTGGTGAACACAAAGGGGCCTCCATACAGGGAAAGCACCTCAAAATCCACAGGCACTAAAGCTAGGGAGAAGAAATTGTCAATGGCTAAATCGCAAGGTTGCAAATCCTGGAAAGATACCTATTCCAAAACACAGGAGTTTTCCTTCTGGCTCAGCCTTCTTTGGACTATTAATACTTTTTCCTTCTTTCAACTGTTTTATTTTTGTGGGGGTGTTCTTTTTACTTGTTTCTTTTGCTTTTTCCCCTTCAACTTTTTGACTTTCTTATCTTCATTTCCCATATTTGCTCCCTGTTTATCTTATTTTTTCTTATTTGGTCCTTCTCTAATATTACTACTTCCACTTTATTCCTCATAGCACCATCATTCTCCCTTTTCTCTCTTCCTTCTCATAACCTATCGATTAATTTCTCAAATTTGGCTCTTTTCATTTTGCTGTTCTCTAGCCCGTCAAACTTTACCACTATAGTGGTACTTTGGTTCACAAGCTTGATTCTTTACATGATTCTGGTCAAGAACTGAGTTGGAACTGAATTAAATTCAATGCTTAGGTTCAATGTTGACCTTATAGGGAAATTTGATTCACTTCTCATCTAGTTTAGTTTGCAACCAGAATCATGGAAAGATATGAGTTCATAAAGTATGGTACCACTCTATAACTACTAGGCTTTATAGATCTCTAGATAGACAGTTTACGCTATTATCACTGAGTACTCTTCTGCTGTTAGTAGGAGTAAAGTTGTTTCAATTAGTGGATATTTAATATAGGTCATATTTCGTAAATATGTGGTTTGTTTTAGTGTTCATAAAATAATTATAGAACTCTTTCCATTGGGTGAGTGTTGTACATTATTGGACCTTGCGATGTGTCAATACTCACTTTATATTTTATGTTATAATTGATGTTGATTTTGTCACTATAGCAAAGGTGACATAGCTATTACTATTAGTTGGTTTTTCAAGGATGCCAACATCTGGATTGCCTTGAGATCACTAAAAATAATGTGGTCCATTCCTAGATAACTGGATACAAATATGCTGCAACCTACAATCTAAATTAAATGGAGGTGGCTGGGGTCCTGGGACAGAGGCAAAGGCTAACGGTTAACCATGCCAGAGGATAAAACCTAAAAGTGGACATTAAATAAAGATGTCTCCATATTAAAAATAACACTTTCTACTATAACCAACACACACACACACACAGAGCAACATTAAAAGACAAGCCAATAAAACACCTCCCAAATCTCTCAAGTCTGCCAAGGTTGATGCATGGGGAGAAAGCCAAAGGATATACACCTGAATTATCTGAAATGATATCAGAGGAAATACAAAAAGATCAATAAGGCATTGGGCAAGTTTACAGAAGATATAAGTAATAAGATACTGGCTCAAATAAACAAAATGAGTAGTGGACCTACAGAAGATACTAATATAAATTCAGGAGATTAAAAAATTGTATTGAATGTATGGTCAGCAAAAGTTACTAATCTGAGTATGGAGGACTAGAAATGTAAGTCAGGACTGCTGTCAGCACCCAATTTTAAAAGATAGCTTAAAACTAGTAATAGAAAATGAAAATGGATCCAACAGCTTCTATATGACACAAAGACTAAAATTAATTGATACTAGTGAGGAATTAGAAGATAGCATAAATGGCATAAAATACTAGTTTAGTGGAATAAGAAAACTTTTCAAATAAGAGGAAAGAGTTTAACAAACAGATAAGTGATGGAAATAGAACTGTAATAGCCACAATCAGAAAAGAAACTCTCCACAATAGATTATAGTCAAAATCCTGGCAATACATCATATTCAAAATCCCAGAAGGCCAACACAAGAAGAGAATCTTTCTAAAAGTAATTAGAAAAGCACTGAATCACTTATAAGGTAAATACATTAAAATTACAGGAAACTTCTCAGTAGAAACCATAAAGGCCAGGCGAGCTGAAAATAATTGGATTTAAGCTCCTTCCTGAAAAGATTTCTAACTCAGGCTGATGTGTCTTGCAAAAGGCTTTAAAACTGATGGAGAAATACGATCTTTTCATGATTAAGAGCACCTAAAGAAAAATGGATGGCCACCAAAATATCACTACAAAATATTGTGAAGAACAGCCTCATGAGATAAAATGAAACTCACAATGACTAAGGGGCTAAGAGAATGAACACACTGGTAGACTGAACGGTTATGCGAACGGAAATATAGGGAATTAGCAACAACAAAACGAGGCAATGGCAGGAATAAGTACTGTTAGTAATAACTCCCAGTGTGAATGATCCCAGTTCCCTAAATTAAAGACACAGACTGGAAGAGAGGATCACACAACCAGATTTAGAGCCTCATGGGTGCTGCAGGGGAGAAGAGAGCCCCAGCTCTACCTATCTGCAGACAACAGAGCCTTGCATGCCCTGAGGGGGAAGAGGCCCTCCCAACCCAACACCAATGCAGACACCAAAGCCTCATGGTCTCTGTCCAGAGAAGAGAGGCCCTGCCCTGAGAGACAGCCTCCGACACCAAAGCTCTGTGGGAGCAGAGAGAGGCCCCATGAACACCAGCACCTTGTTGTGCCTGGGTGAAGCAGCAAGGTCCTGCCTGGTTTCCATAGCCTGCATTGGAGACTCATGCACCCCATTGAGGAGAAAATCACCACTCTGCCCCCACTGCAGACATCAGCACCTTTTGGTACCTGTGGGAAAGGAGAGTAGACCTGCCCACCACTGCTACCAACATAGTTAGGGGGCACAAACTATGGCAAACAGCAGCACAGGCGACAACCAAAAGACTAACCTGAGGATGGAATCAGCACCCAGGAGGAGTGTTCTGCCACAGGACTGAGGTGTTTCCCCACCACAGACGGTGAGAGACAGCCTTGGGAGTCAGGCTTAGAGAAAGCTAACTGGTAATCTCACGGGGTTCTAGGGAAAGGACAGACCAGGAGAATCACAAGGCCTGTGTACCATAGTGGGAGCCAGATTTGGTGGGGATATAACCTTCAGAGGGGGTAGACTTGAAAGATATGCCATTTACTTCACTGGTATGTTTGAGCTCTTGCACCACATCTACATCTGCACTGTAGCAAAAATGAGTGGTTTGAATTACTCTAGCTTAAAATCTGAGTAGCCCAAAGTGCCTCCACTAAAGTCACAGACCACTCTGCTCTGGCTTAGGGCATTTCAAGAGTGGTCCTTACAGTGTTTCAACATCCAATTGATATCTGACATGATTGTTATCAATTTATTACTACATCAAAGGTGATACAGTGGTGTTGTGAATTGGTGTTCTCTGTATGCTGACACTGGATTGTGTGGGGGTGATAAATAACACCGTGGCTCACTTCCAAAGATCTGGACCAAAGGAGCTACAAACCTAGCAATACATAAATAAATAAATAACCAGAAATAAGAAAATACAAGTCTGCAGCAAACTGGAACTTCTAGGGACAACAAAGTTAGGGACTGCAGCAGTGGCTGTGAAGGCAGTGAGTTGAAGAGCATGACCCCTTCCACTCCATGACCTGTTCCTTGACAGAGGGACACGAAAACACAGAATTTGAGTACCCTTGGGTGGCCGTGGAGCAAAGAGTGGAAGGTCGGCATGCCCCCTGATGGAGAGGAGACTGAAGTGGGACAGAGCAGCCTTGGGCTGTCTCTGGCTGTGGCCAGAGCAGTAGGACAGTGCACAGCACTGCACCCCACTCAAGGCTGCAACAAGTGGCGCAAGAGGACAGATATGAGCCAGTGGAACTGGAACAGGGAGGCTATGCAAGGACCAGGTGGAGCCAACTGTGCAACCTTGGGCTGTCTCTGTCTGAGGGCAACATAGCAACGGGGTAAGCAATGCAGAGACAAACAAGGTAAAGAGTGGGCACGCTGGTAAGAGACATACAGAAAGTTGCTAGCTAAAAACTGACCCCAGCCCCCACACCCAGAGGCCAAGATCAGTCCTGCATCCAGCACTAATCCTAATCCTAACTAAGACTTGGTAGGGTTACCCAAGACAGATTTGGGCTCTGAATAGGCCATGACTATAGAATTTTGGACACCTGAGGACCTTTATTATTTTTTTGTCTCTGTTTCATTTTCCTTTTTTTGGTCTGGTTATTTTTTGTTTGTTCATTTAGGTTTTTCATTGACTGTTCAGTTTGCTCACTTCTGCTCTCTCTTGCCTCAACTTTGTTTATTTTTTTTTGGATATATGTCAGTTGTTGAATACTATATCTACTCTTTCTGGTTTGCTTTGATATTCTTCTGCTTTCTCCTTTATTCCTTCTCTCTTATTGTCTTCTTCAGTTTCCCAAACCTTGAATGATCATTCTTTTTCCTCCAGATTTTCTATTACTATATTTCTCTTTATTTATCTCTCTGCTTTGTCCCTAATCCCTCTTAAATTCCACCTACCCATAAGACAGAATCACTCAACTAAGGGGAAACTCACTGCACGAATGTGCCTATTTTATGTTGAATTTCGTTATGTAACTGCACATCTTGCTTCTATGGTTAAAGATACAAAATTAACAGTTATGACTGTTTGTTATTGCTAATTGTACTATTTTAGCCAGGGTGTCATACCATTATAATCAGTTCTTATCCTTTGTATGGCAACACTGTGATTCTCTGGGAATAGAACCATAGTCCAGTACCAAAGGACTCAGTGCTGAGCCATATAGATAGCAACTACTCATCCGTAATAAATTGAGAAGGGAAGATCTTGGGATAGACACAAAGACCAAGAGTCAGCTTAGGAAATTCCTTCTATGTATAGAAAGTATCTCTGAAGAATAGACATTTCCTAAGAAAGCCTCAATACTAGTGATGAAGCTATCCAACATAGGCAATTTACAATCATAAACACACAAAAATTAAAATAAAAAAATAGAAATGACAAGACACAAAAGCAAAATGAAACTCCAGGCCATCAAGGACAAGTGCAGAGGACAAAGATATAAAGGAAATCAAAAGCTACCCACCTGAACCTTCTGAAATGATAGCAGCTGAAGTAAAAACAAAGCAAAACAGGTGAATGAGGGTACAGAAAAAACCAGATTAGAAACAATCATTCAAGTAAAATAAGATGACAAACAAAATGAAGGTCCGCCCTAATGAACTGAGAATAGATACAGGTAAAAAAAAAGACACAGTAGTTTAGGAAAATGATAGAAACCATGAATGGCCAACACAGGAAAGAAATGAAATCCATGAAATACATGCAAACAAATGTCCTGGGGATTAAAATTCCATTGAAAGTTTATGCAGCCAATTGAACGAAGGTGAGGGCAACATATCAGACTTAGAAGATAGAATTGTGATTAGTGATCACAAAAAGAAACATTTTCTAAAATTAGCAGAGCACTATGAAAAATCTATCCAAAAATCATGCAAAGAAGAACATAAGATTAACTGGTGTCACTGTGAAAATATGAGATAGTACTAATGTCATAAAAACCATCTTCACATAAGTAAAGGCAAAAACTTGCAAAACATGGGCAAAGAAACTGACACACAAATAAGTGTGGCATATAAAACTCCACTTAGCCACAACCAAAAAAAATCTACACCAAACCATATAATAATCAAGACTCCAGAATTTCAGTACAAAAGCATAATATTAAAAGCTTTTAGAGAAAAGAAACAAATCACCTATAAAGGAAAGCCCACCAAAATCACAGCAGATTTCTCAACACAAATTCATAAGTAAAGGAGACCTTAGAGTAAAGTATTTCAAGTTCTGAAAGAAAACAACCTGCAACGCAGACTGATGTAACCTGAAAAACTTTCTTTCAAAATAAATGGAGAAATAAGATACTTCCATAACAAAGAACTGAAGAAATTCAAAACCACCAAACCAGTTCTACAAAATGTTCTGAAGGGTATTTTAGAAAGAGATGATGAAGACCACAACCCAAGATCACCAAGAGAAAAAAGCCACCAGGCAAGGGAAGCAATTAAAAAGAGGAAAAGATAGGAAACCAACAATAGGAAAATAATTTTTCAATGATAAGCCAATACATATCAATTATAAACATCAATGAATGGTCTCAATTCATCAAACAAACAAAGCAAGCTAGCAGAATGGATTCAGAAACATAATCCAATAGTATACTGCATACAAGAAATACATTTAACTCATAAAGAATTTCACAGACTGAAACCAAAGAATGGAAAACAATACTTCATGTGACAGGAACCCAGAAAAAGCTGGGGTAGCTATTCTATTTGCTGACAAAGTGGTCAGTCATTTCAAGTCAAATCTGATCAAAAGAGACAAAGATGAACCTACTTTTTAAGAAAATACTCCAAGATGAAGAAAAAACAATCACAAATGTATATGCACCAAATATCAGCATGGTCAACTATATAAAACAAATATTAACAGACATAAAAAATCAAATAAGCACAAACATAATTATACTGGAGGACTTTAATATCCCATTCTCTAATAAACTAGACCAAAAAATCAACAAAGAACTATCAGAACTGAACCAATCCTTTGAACAAATGAACTTTGTAGATTTCTACAGAGTATTCCATCCCCTAACATCAGAATACACATTCTTTTGAGCGGTGAATGGGAGGTTCTCCACAATGGCCACATACTGATTCATAGAACATCCATAAGAAAATGCAAAGGAACTGAAGTTATCCAACATATATTATCAGATCATAGGAAAATGAAACTGGAAATCACAAAAACTCCATAAACACATGGAAATTAAATAACAATCACCTGAACACCCAATGGGTCAGAGATGAAATTAAAGAAAAAATTAAATGAGCTACAACTAAATTATAATGCAAATACAATATACCAGAAGTTATGCAGCACAGTGAAATTTATAGTGGTAAATTCTGACATCAGGAAAATTGAACAACCTTAAATAAATAACCTAATGTTATGCCTTAAACTTCTGGAAAAAGAACAATTCAAACCCAAAGCTCATATGAGGAAAGAAACTATAAAAAGAAAAACTTAATGGAATAGAGACTAAGAAAACAACACACAAAAAAATCAATGAATCAAAGAATTGGTTCATTGAAAGATTATATAAAATCAACAAACTCTTAGCCAATTTTATCAAAAAAGGAAAGAAAAGGATCAAATCAATATAATTAGGAATGAAAATGATTAAATTATAATAGATCTTGTAGAAATCCAGAAGATTATAAACACCTACTTTGAGAATATTTATCGTATGATGGAAAATACAGAAGCAATGGACAGATTCCTAGAGATATATGAATTAACAAAGCTGAATCAAGAAGATACAAAAATTCTAAATAACCCAATATCAGTAAGTAAAATTGAAAACTTACCAACAAAGAAAAGCCCAGGTCTCAACAGGTTCACTGCTGAACTCTACAAGGAAGAGATGATCTAATGTCACCACTCAAATTTTTTGATGAAATTCAAAAGGAAGCTACACTCCCAAACTCAGTCCTGGAAGCAAGCATTACCCTGATACGAAAATAAGAGAAAGAGCCAACCAAAAAAGAGAACTACAGACCATTCTCCCTAATAAACATAGATGCAAAAATTCTCATTAAGATACTGGCAAACAGAATGCACCAAGTCATCAAAATTATACACCATGACCAAGTAGGATTCACCCCAGGGATTCAGGGATAGTTCAACATACATAAATCAATAAATGTAAAACACCATATTATCAGAACCAAGGACAAAAACCACATGATTGTCTGAATGGATGAAGAAAGAGCTTTTGACAAAGTCCAGCACCAATTCATGATGAAAATCCTATAGAAAATTGGAATAGTCTTTACCTCAATCTGATAAACTCCAGAGCTTGTATAAGCAAGTAAATTATAAAGATCAAAGCTGATATCAATGAAGACTACAAAGTAACAAAGAATCAATGAATCAAAGAGCTATTTCTTTAAAACAATACACAAAACCGACCCTTAACCAACTGTACCAAAAAAGTAAAGACACAAATTAATGCAATTAGAATTTTAAAAGGTGAACTAATAGTGCACACCACCAAAATCCAGAATGTAAATGGATAGATTACTAGATACACATGAATTACCAAAACTGAACCAAGACTTAAAAATTGTGAAGACAATCCAATAACAGTTAACAAAATTGAGGCAGTAATAAAAACACCGCCAACTAAGAAAAAGCCCAGGACCTGATGGATTGACTGCCAAATTCTATAAAAACTTCAGAGAGGAAGCTATAATACCAATACCTCTCAAACCATTTTAAAAAATCCAAAGGGAAAGAGTATTTCCAAAATCATTCTTGGAAATTATCATAATCCCGATCCCTAAATCAATATGGATCCAGCCCTCCCAAAAAAGGAAGAACAAGCCAATCTCTCTAATGAACACAGATGCAAAACTCCTTAACAAGACATTGCCACAGAGAATGCAACAAATCATAAAAAAGTATACAGTACAACCAAGTAGGCTTCATCCCAGGGATGCACGAATGGTTTAACATATGCAAATCAACAAATGCAATTCATCAAATAAGCAGAAGCAAGGAAAAAGTCATATGATCATCTCAACAGAGACAGAGAAGGCCTTTGAGAAAATCCATTCATGATATGGATTATCATGAACCTCCATTCATGATAAAAATTGTGAAGAAAACATATATAGGAAGACCTTATCTCAATCTGATAAAAGCCACTGTGAACCACCTACTGTCAACATCATATTAAACGAGGAAAAAAATGAAAGCTTTCCCTCTAAAATCAGAAACAAGATAAGGATGTCCACTATCACCAATCCTTTTTTTTTTTTTTTTTTGTGGTACGAGGAATCAAACTCAGGACTTCATGCTTGCCAGGCAGGCACTGAGTCACAAATCCTGTGTCTTTTGCAGATGACATATGCTTATAGCTATAAGGCCCAAAAACCTGTACGAAAGACTCCTGTGTTAACCAAATTCAGCAAAAAATAAAAAACAAACACATAAAAATCAATGAAATTCCTATACCCTAATAAGGAACTCATTGGAAAAGAAACTACTGTGTATATCATACACAATAAAATTTAAATACTTAAGAATTAACCAAACCAAGGAAGAGAATGACTTCTACAGTGAAAATTACATCACTCTGAAAAAGGAAACTGAAGACTTCAGAAAATTGAAAGATACCTTGTTTCTGGAGAGGCAGAACCAACATAACCAAAATGTGCATAGAGTGGTACCACATTTCACAAACTGAATTCATTCCCCAATTTGGGGGAAGATGGGCACATCTTCCTATGGATGTGTCCTGTGGAGAAGATGGCCTTGGTCTTGTTCATCATCAGATGCAGAGTTCTCAAAATGGAAGCAAACTTGCTGAACACTTCTTTATGCACCCCAAACTGTTTTCCAACACAAACATTTGTGAACCAAGATATTACTCTAATTCCAAAACTAATATCCAGATTTATTGCAATTCCAATCAAAATACACTGACATTTCTCACAGACCTAGAAAAAACAATCCTATAATTCAAAAGTAACCAAGAAACCCAGGATACCAAACACATTCCTGGATAACAAAAGCAAAAGCAGTAGCATCACAATCCTGGACTTAAAATTATACTATAAAGGTATGATGATCAAAAGAGCACATAAAAACAGGCATACAGATAAATGGAATTGAGCAGATAAAGCAGAAACAATTTCAAACACATACAGCTATTTCACCTTTGAGAAAGTGGCCATAAAACATACACTAGAGGAAAGAAATCCTCTTAAATAAATGGTGCTCAGAAAATTGGTTATCTACATATAAAAGATTAAGTAAGTCCAGATCCATATATTTCACCATGTACAAAACGAAAATAAAAACGGATCAAAGATCTAAATGTTAAAACAATCTGCTGCAAGATAAAATAGACACAACTCTTGAAGACATAGTTGTAGGCAAGAAATTTTTGAACAGAACTTCAATGGCACAAGAAATAATACTGAGAATCAACAAACAGGATTATACCTAATTAAAGAACTTCTACCTAGCAAAGGGAACAACTGACATAATGAAGCAACAACCTATAGAATGGGAAAATATTTTTGCCAGCTATTCCTCAGATAGAGGACTAACACGTAGCAACAGAGCAATACCAACCTAAAGTAGAATTATTGTTTTGAGAATGTACAGACCACTTATTTTTGATAAGTTTAACAAAGAACAGAAAAGACCTTCAAAGAGAGCCAAATGAACAAATGTAAGGTCATTAAAAACATAATCCGACTCGGCCGGGGGAGAGCGGAGTTCCAAGAGCTGGTCCAGAACTGGAGAGGAGAGGGCGCAGCCAGGAAAAGAGGCAATGGTGGTTGGGAACTGTGGTCAAATCCAGTGTGAGGATGAGAGGTTGCAACAGCCACTGAAGCAGAGTCCCTACTCTGCAGTAACCTTCCTAATCAGCACCGGGAGGCAAGGTGGAGCCAGAGCAGCCAGTACACATCCTACCACACCCAGCTCTATGCCTGCCTCGAGGCTGTGGCCTCCTGCCTCTCCACTCTGTGGGTGGCTGCCAGTGGGGAGCGGTGGGGTGCATCGGTACCCACATCAGAGCCACAGCAACTCCCAGGGATCCAGCCAAGGAACAAACAGGAACTGGAGCACAACAGCAAGAGAGAGCTGCAGATGGAGGTGGCTCACACGACACCACGCCCTTCTCACTCCAGCATCAAGCAGGAAGCATGAACTGAGTTACTGGGCTTCGGCTCTCACCCTGAACGCCCTCTGTGAGCACCTTGA